>JACEFZ010006225.1:0-38987 GCA_014155875.1 Cepaea nemoralis | reverse complement strand
TTGGGGAAGTATTTTCCATTTTCCTCAACATGCCTGTTCATGTGCTGATTCACAATGCCTGTCTCATGTTGCTATGTCACAATGCTTGCTCATGCTGCTTGCCTTATAGTGCTTGCTTTACTGTGTCTGTTCCTCGTTGTTCCCAGGTCTACTGTGGTTTAAACATTGTAAGAACTAGGACAACATAAATGCTTGTAGTTGTGTTAAGCTACCCTGTCTCAGCATATAGGCTTGTGATTAAGACAGATAAAGGTGAATAATGAAAACATATCACCCACAGTACATCAGAGTGAAATACACTTCATCATCAAACCAGGAGAGGTGTGTTTGGGCAACCTCCCTTAACCTCCCCATTTCCATCTGTGTATGTTGATTATGATAACATTTTCCTTTAACAAATGTAAAGAGATGTTGTGCCATTTTGTATAGCAACAGAGAACATAGGATGGGGGAGAGGCCTTCATATATCATCTGGGACAACTAACAGAAGTCCCAAGACCCAGAACTATCCCTATAAGTATAATCCGGGGAAAATCACAGATGAACTCAGGCTGAATTGCCAGCTTTTATTTTCATGACAACCTTGGCCCCAGTCAAATGAAAGTAACTGTTTTTAAACAGAAAGCAGGAATGGTCGACATTGGTGAATCGTCTTGGTGCACAGTGAACCATGCTCTTAAATGAAGAAGACCCCTGTCTACAGTTTGTCTCGGCCAGGCTCATGGAAAGTAAACCTGTGCCCAATGGAACACTTATTCTCATAGAATCCAAAATGTAGGAATTTCTTGGAGGCTTGTATCTCAGCTCTCTAACCGCTGAATGAAAATGGGGAGACAAAACAGTTATAAATATCCATTAATGTGAATATAGTGATTCTTATAGTGATCAGGACAGTGATCATTTATTTATCAATGTCATCTGAGAAATTAAAATCAAGTCTCTTGTTAATAACTACATTCATAGACCTGGTGAATAACTTGCAATGATTGTTCATCTGATATTTAAACTTGAAAATAACCAGCCTGGTGCTCACACAGTGATTGTGAATGAAGACTTGAAGAGTAGGTGAGGTTAGACTAGCCAAGTGAAGTGCTGTAATATATTGGACTTTGTTCATAATCCTGGGTCTCTTCGACAAGTCATGTTCTACATGTACCGAGAATACATCTCCCAATGTCAGGAGAGTGCTATCCTCAACCATTTAAAGTACCACGGTGACAGCTTTCACAGACAGTCTGGTCAACAGTGAGATTCAGTACCATCATCCCAAATTCTGTTCTCAAGAGGAAATAATCTGCCATGGAACTTATTATAGGAAGTCTGCTACCTGGAGCTTTCCCAACATCAATTGCTGATGATAACAGGATGCAACTGATCCAGAACAGTAGTTCCTCCCTAAGTTTCCCATGATAGGATTTTATAAAATTCCCAAGAGACAAGAATTGATGATAGATACAGTAAATGAGTGGTGTAGTTAGAGATTGGAGAGGAGGAGGAGAGTATATTGATCAGTTGATGGATTAAATTAGGAGTTGATGTATCATGTTTATCTGTATGCATGTCCGGCATATTTGAACATTTTGTATGTACGTATTGAAGTGTTGACATGGCAAAAGATGAACCATTGGTCTTCACTCGACCCACCGGCAGCTCAATAAAGTGTATTAATGAACCAGTGTTTTAAGTACATGTCCCCAGTGGATGTCTTGTATAGATGTTGTCAAGTATCTCTCATGATGTATGTCTTGTGCAATGGTTGGTGTAAACATTTCCCTGTAAATGTATGTCCCACTTTTGTCAAGAACCTGTCATGTAGATGTCTTGTTCAACAGATGTTATGTACAGTTATTGTTGAGTTTGTCGACTAATATTGAATCCAACAGTCCTAAGGTATACTTGGACAACTGATATAGGTCACTTTTGAGACAAACAAAATAAGGGAAGATCTAATGTGACGGACGAATAGCACACTGGCAACAGTATAATGAGTGAAATGGATCCTCAGTTGTACAAGGGCCAATAGTTCAGATCTCCTTTTGGCCTTGAGGGAACTTTTTATTCTTTTATAAATTTCTGTGTAGATACTTGGTAGTTTTACAGTGGGGGTTCAGAGCCAAGGGAAAAATGGTTCTCCAAAGGGGCTATTGCGGGAATGATTATCTCATTTGAGAGACCTCTAGGCAAAAACGTGCAAAATCATATCCTTATCTTGTATATTTATTATTCAATCTTGTATATTTATTATTCAAGATATATTTCCAGAGAACACTACTAACTAGGTCCTCTGTCTCAATCGAACTTATCACAGTCTCCACCTCCATGGACAAGGTGTATGGGTGTCCTGTCTCCACCTTCATAGACAAGGTGTATGTGGTGTCCTGTCTCCACCTCCATGGACAAGGTGTATGGGTGTCCTGTCTCCATCTTCATAGACAAGGTGTATGTGGTGTCCTGTCTCCACCCTCATAGACAAGATGTATGCTGTGTCCTGTCTCCACCTCTATGAACAAGATGTATGGGGTGTCCTGTCTCCACCCTCATGGACAAGGTGTATGTGGTGTCCTGTCTCCACCTTCATAGACAAGATGTATGCGGTGTCCTGTCTCCACCTCCATGGACAAGGTGTATGTGGTGTCCTGTCTCTACCCTCATGGACAAGATGTATGCTGTGTCCTGTCTCCACCTCCATGGACAAGGTGTATGTGGTGTCCTGTCTCCATCTTCATAGACAAGGTGTATGTGGTGTCCTGTCTCCACCTTCATAGACAAGATGGATGCGGCGTCCTGTCTCCACCTTCGTAGACAAGATGTATGCGGCGTCCTGTTTCCACCTTCATAGACAAGGTGTATGTGGTGTCCTGTCTCCACCTTCATAGACAAGATGTATGCTGTGTCCTGTCTCCACCTTCATAGACAAGGTGTATGCGGTGTCCTATCCCCACCTTCTTGGACAAGGTGTATGTGGTGTCCTATCCCCACCTTCTTGGACAAGGTGTATGCTGTGTCCTATCCCCACCTTCATGGACAAGGTGTATGCTGTGTCCTATCCCCACCTTCATGGACAAGGTGTATGTGGTGTCCTATCCCCACCTTCATGGACAAGGTGTATGCTGTGTCCTATCCCCACCTTCTTGGAAGAGGTGTATGGGGTGTCCTGTCTCCACCGTCGTGAGTGTCCACGCCTGCCTCCTCTTCTAGTAACCAGGACTTTTCTTTCCAAAAACACCGCGGCGTGTACAAGGGCCAAGATATTTCCACGTTTGAAGACAGTCTATTGTGTATAAGCCAGTTATCTTCAATGTTCAGGTGATTTTTAAAAAAAAGTATTATTGTTTGCGTTGGCTCGCTTTTAAACCGTACCTGCTACTATTACAGGTAGCTGTTGCTGGCGAGTGCACGGGAAATTTAAATTATGAGTGAGGGATATACTACCTTATTACCAGTGTCCCTAGCTATCAGGCCAACCGCCCCTGACTTCAAAGGGTACTTGTTTAGTTTAGTCGATGGATCACCATCACGGCATACGGGTGCAACCCATAAGTGCTCCGTTCTCCTCCTAACTCAAACGTGAGTCTGGAGAAATCAGCTCAGTGCACGAACTCCGTAGCACCGGCGAGGATCCTGAAATACTTTTGGGTAGATTTTAACTCGAAATTTAGCCCGGGCAGCGCCGTTAGGCTACTCTTTTTCGATACCCAACTGCCAAGGGATTTTTTACGTGCGTAACAATAACACGGGCGTCCGATCTCACTACTCAGAGAGGCAGGGTGAAATTTATTACTAGAAGTCCACAAGAAAAAAATCCCGGCATCACCGGGGCTTGAACCCGAGGCACTCGAGGTGGACACCATACCTCGAGACCACGCAGCCCCCTTGTAATTTACGTCCCCAAGTCAAGGGCGAGAAGCCAACATGTAGGTCCACTCGGCGAGATATGAATGAACCCTCTACTCAACAGTCGGCAGAGAAAGATAAAACGCGTTAACCCTCTCAGCCACGCCAACCTCAGTTCAGGAGAGGTTATACTGCTTTATCTTTGCGTATTATTTAGTTTATTATTATTACATGCCCATTTTTCTTCTAACAAAATTCTGTCTCTCGTCGTAAGACTGAAGTGTGTTGTTCATTTCGTAAAGAACCGATCATGATTGAACATCCATGGTATAGGCTGTGACGTTTCTACCGTGCGGAATCGCCTCTCTTGAGGGTGTATAATTGAACAAGAAAAGGTTAGTCTGCCTTGTGGTTATTGAGTTTGCGCACGGCACTAAGTAGACTAATACTGCGAGAAATGTCTGATAGTGAACAAGCCGTTTCTAAGGAACCCTGGTAAACAGAACTAATCTGCTTAAAGGAGAGGACGTGCGATCAGACAAGTATTCCGCCACATTAAGCTCATTTGACAAAGTTCAAGAAGGATGCAACTCCCAGTGGGGTTCAACAGAAAGCTGTCTTTGTTGTTGTTGCAGGCCGTAGCCAGCCTGGTTCTCTTGACATATGGGATGCACTTTTGGGGGCACGTGGAGAACAGGGAACACTCATCTGTTTCATTTGTGGAGAGTTTCACTGAGTCAGGAAGACACTGAATCAATGAGGTAATCAAATAAGTCACCAGTGAAAATAAGATCCTACTAGAACGTTTATACTAGACTAGGGAATCATGAACGTACAGGTTATTAACAAACTAAAACATAATAAGTAAAAGGGCAAAGTAAAGGACCCTCTTATGCGCTATACGACGCATGGGGCATTAAGATACTAGATTCATATTTTTACAGCCCACATGTGTCAAACTCAAGCCGCGGGCCACATCAGGCCCGGCATACAATCATATCAGACCCGAGAGGTCTCAACCGACATACAAATATATTCGCCCCGAGGGAGAATTTCAGGCAAAAATATTTTTAATGGCCACAAATAAAAAGTGCAAATGAAATTCCCTAGTTAGCAGCCTGCCGAATGATAGGCTACCTGAGAACGTTCTAGATTCGATCAGAATAAGCGAAAATAAAAGTTGTGTATGCCATATAGCGGGTGCCCGAACTGCGACATAGAAGAACGTAGAGAATCATAGAAGCCAAAAGCTCAGAGAAACTAGGAGACGAGTTGTCAGCAGAGAAACGTCACGCTGACGTCAAGTAACAACAACAGACTTTGCGGGGTTCTCGACATAGAAGGCGTGCATTTGATTTTGAGCAAATTAGTGTGGCTACGGATTTGTTGGCATTTAGCAGTGGCTTTAAAGTTAACAACAGATGGAAGGATGTCATAGAAGATTAAAAGCGCCACGGATGCAGGAACGACGGGCAGGAACCTAGACGGAATCTATGCAGCAGAGAAGCCAGCCGGTGGAATGAAAGAAGGATGTGTACAGAGGCGTGGCAACAATGGCGAATTGATTGTATTATCTTAGTGTACATATAAACGTAAATGCCCGCCTGGCAATAACAAGAAATTTATTAGCACTAAAAGACATTGGTTACAACCACTTGTGTCAGCTGTCAGATTAAAGCAGCTTTCATATTGTTCACCCAGAAGTTACGTCGTCTTTTAAGTTCACAGTTGGCTCCAGTTTGCTATTACCTTAACTCAATTAATGTTGAGTCAAAAACATTGATGCATGCTGTTGAGTTCATCAAGTTATACATAAAGAATCATAATGAAAAGGAACTTAAGGCATGGCAGTGTAGTGAGTGGATGTTCGTCGTTATAGTGACTAGCAACGTTCAGTTGCTCGTTTGGATTGGCATAAAAAATGAAAGTAGTGTAGTGTCCGGATATTACATCACTTTTTCTCGCTACAGCTAACCTAATATCAATCAAGCGTCTGTCGGTAGGTGCAAAACCTTTGGTTTTTTTTTTTCTTTTAAATCAAAGCTACCCTTTAAAATGACCAAGAGAAAAGTTGATACAGAAAACAGAGCCTTTCAAAGCCGCTGGGAGGCTGAATATATGTTTACTGATATTGGCGAAAAACCCGTGTGTCTAATTTGTGGAGATAATGTGGCTGTGATCAAAGAATATAATCTGAGACGGCACTGTGAGACTAAACATCAAGACAAGTTAACAGCCTGAATGCAGAGCAGAAGCTACAGAAGGTAGAAGTATTAATGAGACATCTAACATCACAGCAGATGTTTTCGCCAAAGCAAAATCACAAACTGAACCTGCTGTGAAAGCACGTTTGATTATGGCGGAGGAGATCGCAAAATCAGGCCGACCAATTACATCAGGAGAGATTCTGAAGCGCTGCATGATGAAAGTGTGTGACGTCATGTGAACAGACAAAAGACAGATATTTGCAAAAGTAAGCCTTAGTAGAAATACGATTGTTGATCGGGTCTGTGAGATGGCCACTGATGTGAAAACACAGCTGATCGAAAAAGGCAAAGACTTTGTTGCATTCTCACTTGCTCATCGATGAAAGTAATGACACGACTGACACTGCACAGCTCTTTTTCTGTTTTAATTTATATTAATGTTTAAATAAGGTTTAATTTTCGGCTTATTGAATGTGTATCCTGTTCGGCCCGCAACCTTACGTGTGATGTGAGTTCTGGTCCCCTGAGCCATTGAGTTTGACACCCCTGGTATAGACCAATCGGTGCTTGGCGAGTGATATGGCAAGTATCACGCAGGCCGCCTTTGCTCCTCAAAGCATTTTAGGTACCCACAGGAGACTGGCTCGACCTGGCTGCCCAGTTTAATCTTTTTGTCAAACAGATTCCGCCCAGCTGTGGATTGAACCCGCGACCACCAGGCGTGTGTCTAGCCACAACGCTACCACCGGCACTAAGTCCGAGTACAACATAATAAACAAATTCTACATTTAAATGAGGAATTTAAATGACTTAAGTAAGTGTTGAAGAATAACGATGTTTTCAAATAATCATCATCAAGTGCCCAGCCAGATGGCGAAGGCGTTCGTGTCTCTCCACAGATGTCAGTCTCTGGTGTTCTGTATCAACTCTGCAGAGGATATTCCTCCATGCCACCTTTCAACCCCATGTAGCATCATTTCTCTTGGTCGGCATCTACCTCTCTTCCCCTTGATCACTCCAGTTGTCACGATGTTCTCCAATGCCTCTCTTCTCATCACATGACCATAGAAAGCTGTGTTGTCTCTTACTTACTGTTATATATGATGTTCTAGTTTCATTAGCCTCTTCCGGGCAATCGTTGTTAGTTACTCCGGCAATCCAAGGAATTCGCAACATTCCTTTTCACATACTTAATATAAATACAGACAAAGTGGAATTTAAAAACAATGTTATAAATTAATTAATAATGTCAAAAACTGCTTCAGCAAGTAAACGGCCAGGAAAATAAACAAACATACTGACACAAACATGTGAATGTGAGGTGGATGTGGGGAAAGAGGAAGGGAAAAGGAGGGGTGGGGGGAGAGAGAATTGAAAATGTTTTACTTAGCGATGTCTGTTAGGAATGTAGGCCTCATTATTTGAAGGTTCTCTTGTGCTTGAAACAAAACCACACAAAAACACACACAAAAGCACACTGTGTGGTTAATATTGTCGAATTACGCCATGTTTGCTTACACTGAGAGCATGGCATACATTTATAACACAAAACCACGTGATGTTTTGTGTTAATGTTATACAGGATGTTTTGTGTTAATGTTATACAGGATGTTTTGTGTTAATGTTATACAGGATGTTTTGTGTTAGTGTTATACAGGATGTTTTGTGTTAATGTTATACAGGATGTTTTGTGTTAGTGTTATACAGGATGTTTTGTGTTAGTGTTATACAGGATGTTTTGTGTTAGTGTTATACAGGATGTTTTGTGTTAGTGTTATACAGGATGTTTTGTGTTAATGTTATACAGGATGTTTTGTGTTAGTGTTATACGAAAAGGCCTTAAGTGAAAACCTTAAATATTTTTTTTTTCTAATGGTGAGATATTCTGGAAAAGTAAAGAACAAATGTATTATTTTTCGATGTAGTCCCCACTGCGTTCAATGCAAATCTTCCAGCGCCGATAAAGTGCTTGGATTCTTGTAGAAAAATCTACTCTGTGGCCACTACTCGCTGTGCCTGACCCGGCCGTGAACAGTCTGTCACAGAAGTCAAGCCATTTTAAAACTTCCTACTCCACTCATACACTTGCTGAATGACAGGCATGCATCATCATACTGGACATTCATTCGCCAATTAATTTCTATAGTTTGTATCCCTTTTTGATTAAAAATATGCATAATCACAAGCTACTCCTCTTTGGTGCATGTCATAAATGGGCGGCCATCTTCAAACTGTCCTTATGACGTCACCATGTTCGTCTGCACCGTGACGTCACGTATAATTCACAGAGGTCAGATTTGCTGAATGGATTAGAGCGCTTGTTCTTAAACATCTGATGTGCTGATGCCGAGGTGAGGGGTTCAAACCCTTTATTGGCCAGTTGGACTAAAATGTTGACATATCGTCCTGGACTTTGGAACGTAAATTACATGCACCTCTGAAATAGGAGTGCGTACGCCTAATGGCGATACTGGTAATAGGGATAGCTAATCAACACGCAAAAGTCAGACCAGTGCACTAAAAATAGTAGCAGCACGTGTATGGACCACGCTTGAGTTCAATGGGAGCGAACATTAAAAACACATTCACTAGTCTTACAATCTTCAGTTGTTGACACATCAATAAACACACTGACTAGTCTTACAATCTTCGGTTGATGACACATCAATAAACACACTGACTAGTCTTACAATCTTCAGTTGATAACATCTCAATAAACACACTGACTAGTCTTTCAATCTTCAGTTGATGACATCTATTTAAACACACTGGCTAGTCTTACAATCTTCAGTTGATAACATCTCAATAAACACACTGACTAGTCTTTCAATCTTCAGTTGATGACATCTAATTAAACACACTGGCTAGTCTTACAATCTTCAGTTGATGACATCTAATTAAACACACTGGCTAGTCTTACAATCTTCAGTTGATGACATCTCAATAAACACACTCACTAGTCTTACAATCTTCAGTTGATGACATCTCAATAAACACACTGGCTAGTCTTACAATCTTCAGTTGATGACATCTCAATAAACACACTCACTAGTCTTACAATCTTCAGTTGATGACATCTCAATAAACACACTGGCTAGTCTTACAATCTTCAGTTGATGACATCTCAATAAACACACTCACTAGTCTTACAATCTTCAGTTGATGACATCTCAATAAACCCACTGACTAGTCTTACAATCTTCAGTTGATGACACATCAATAAACACACTCACTAGTCTTACAATCTTCAGTTGATGACATCTCAATAAACACACTGACTAGTCTTTCAATCTTCAGTTGATGACATCTCAATAAACACACTGACTAGTCTTCCAATCTTCAGTTGATGACATCTAATTAAACACACTGGCTAGTCTTACAATCTTCAGTTGATGACATCTAAATAAACACACTGACTAGTCTTACAATCTTCAGTTGATGGCATCTTAATAAACACACTGACTAGTCTTTCAATCTTCAGTTGATGACATCTAATTAAACACACTGGCTAGTCTTACAATCTTCAGTTGATGACATCTAAATAAACACACTGACTAGTCTTACAATCTTCAGTTGATGACATCTAAATAAACACACTGACTAGTCTTACAATCTTCAGTTGATGACATCTCAATAAACACACTCACTAGTCTTACAATCTTCGGTTGATGACATCTAAATAAACACACTGACTAGTCTTACAATCTTCAGTTGATGACATCTCAATAAACACACTCACTAGTCTTACAATCTTCAGTTGATGACATCTCAATAAACACACTGACTAGTCTTACAATCTTCAGTTGATGACACATCAATAAACACACTCACTAGTCTTACAATCTTCAGTTGATGACATCTCAATAAACACACTGACTAGTCTTTCAATCTTCAGTTGATGACATCTCAATAAACACACTGACTAGTCTTTCAATCTTCAGTTGATGACATCTAATTAAACACACTGGCTAGTCTTACAATCTTCAGTTGATGACATCTACATAAACACACTGACTAGTCTTACAATCTTCAGTTGATGACATCTCAATAAACTCACTCACTAGTCTTACAATCTTCAGTTGATGACATCTAAATAAACACACTCACTAGTCTTACAATCTTCAGTTGATGACATCTCAATAAACACACTCACTAGTCTTACAATCTTCAATTGATGACATCTCAATAAACACACTCACTAGTCTTACAATCTTCAGTTGATGACATCTCAATAAACACACTCAATAGTCTTACAATCTTCAGTTGATGACATCTCAATAAACACACTCACTAGTCTTACAATCTTCGGTTGATGACATCTCAATAAACACACTCACTAGTCTTACAATCTTCGGTTGATGACATCTCAATAAACACACTCACTAGTCTTACAATCTTCAGTTGATGACATCTCAATAAACACACTCACTAGTCTTACAATCTTCAGTTGATGACTTCTCAATAAACACACTCACTAGTCTTACAATCTTCAGTTGATGACATCTAAATAAACAAACTGACTAGTCTTACAATCTTCAGTTGATGACATCTAAAAAAACACCCTCACTAGTCTTACAATCTTCAGTTGATGACATCTAAATAAACACACTCACTAGTCTTACAATCTTCAGTTGATGACATCTAAATAAACACACTCACTAGTTTTACAATCTTCAGTTGATGACATCTAAATAAACACACTCACTAGTCTTACAATCTTCAGTTGATGACATCTAAATAAACAAACTGACTAGTCTTACAATCTTCAGTTGATGACATCTAAATAAACACACTCACTAGTCTTACAATCTTCAGTTGATGACATCTAAATAAAACCTACACATATGGAGATTCTCAAGTAAGCTCAAAACCAACCTTCTCCATCTCGCTCTGACTCTCTCTCTCTCCCTCCCTCCTTCCCTCTCTCTCTCTGTCTCTCTCTCTCTGTCTCTCTCTCTCTCTGTCTCTTTCTCTCTCTCTCCCTCCTTCTTTCCCTCGCTCCCCCCCCTCCTCTCTCTCTCTCTCTCTCTCTCTCTCTCTCTCTCTCTCTCTCTTCTCTCTCTCTCTCTCTCTCTCCCCCGCCCCTCTCACCGTCTACTAATCCCCTCCCATTAATTACGCAAGCTCTAATTCAGTTTCCAGAACTATCGTCCCATGTTTACGCCAACAATCGACACACATTCTTCTTCTGTAATCTAAATATGTTTGCCAGAGGGCCAAGGCTATGGCTTGTTTACAAATATATGGATCCAGAAAATAATTGCGCCCGTGTGTTATCGGGACTCTCAAAGAACAGTAACACTGTAACCTAGCATGCGTGTCGTAAGAGGCGACTAAGGAGGACAGCATCAGACTGGCCTAACCCTTTTAAAACTTAAGCTGCAAAATCTAACGAACTATGAACGAGTCTAAAGAGAAAGAAAACAAATAGCCCTGCCAACCAAGATGAAAGTAGGCTCTTCTAGAGATGTCTGAAGTGGTGCGGAGAAAACCCTCAGGGACTAACTCGGCGATCCTGCTTCCTTTCACCTAGGACAAACTCCAGATATGCCACGTGGAACGTTAGGACAACTCGTATTATAATATTAGCATTCTGTGGTGACGCTAAAGAAGATGGAAAGGAGAAGACAGAAAGCTTTTTAACGAGTGAATCAGTGATGTTCTCATGTCACACAGAGACAACTGCTTCTCACATGGAAAGAGTGGCCAAAAAGCTACTTAAAAAGGCAGAGAAAACATTAAAAGAAAGGTAAACAGTGATCTCCATAATAATAACGTCAACATTTAGAAGAAGAAAACATGTTAACGTGAATGTGATTCATTATTCCATCCATCATCCATCATGTGCATTGCTGGAAAGCGTGGGCGGTCATGACTCGCCATTTTACTCGATCACCAGAGTCATGGATCAGTTCAGTGTTCTTGTCTCGACCATACCATATGGCCAAGCCATCCATGTATTTACTTCTCGGTCTTCCCCTTCGTCTGTTCCCTTCGATTTTGCCAATTGTCACCAAGTTCTCCAATTCATTTCTTCTCATAACATGCCCAAAAAATGTTGACTGTCTACGTCTAATTTCTCTAATCAATTTACGATTTTCATTTGTTTTTTGTAATACTTGGTCATTGGTTTTTTTGTCTGTCCATGGTATTCTTTGCATTCTCCTCAGAAACCACATTTCCACAGCCATCAGATGTTTTTCAGCTTGACAGCTCATTGTCCCAGCTTCACGTCCATACACAAGTACAGGCATTATTTCGAACCAACAAATTATAAGAAAAAAAAAATAATGTTAGGAATTTTATCTGAATCTCCAAATTACTACAGGCAACCAAACAAATGCCTTGATAGAAAGAGATAACACCAGCTCAGGACAGATCATGAGGAAACACAGACCGTGGGCAATGAATGAAAGTAGTGCAATGTTCATCAATTGTTCATGAGGAAACACAGACCGTGGACAATGAATGAAAGTGGTGCAATGTTCATCAATTGTTCATGACGAAACGCAGACCGTGGACAATGAATGAAAGTGGTGCAATGTTCATCAATTGTTCATGAGGAAACTGTCACTTGTCGTCCCTGGGGGAAAGTGGAGTCAACAAGCACACCTTTAAAATCCTTCTTATACTTTGGAACTATTGTCAGACCTTTGTCTACACTCCCCCGTTATGTCTTCTAATCACTATCTCTTTCTCTCTCTCTCTCTTTTATTCCTTCATAACATACCCCGACAACAGTTTCCTCAAACAATTAATATAATATTTAATGCTGAAAATTATGTCAGGTGTAGGTATTGAATGTGTATATGTAATTTGTGGTGTAGTCTATTGTGAATGCGAGATAGGACTCTGTATGTCTATGTTCTGCATCACATCTCTCATCCGTATACGGCCATCCGACAACACATCACACATATGTGGACAGCTCTCACCCGGGAATGCTCCTCTCCGACTGAGTCTGGTCGTATTCCAATATCTTGAAATTTTTTCACAGTCTGATCACCACGGAATAATGAGATTACAGTAAGTCCATGAATTCTACAGATTCCCAATTCAAGAAGTTAATAAAATCCCTTACTGAATGCACACCAACACTGTCTACCACTGTATCTATATATAATATATATGTGTCCGACACACTGTCTCCAGTTAGTTAATTAACAATTTTTGTAGGCATGGAAACTGTTCGTGAATTATCCATTGTTTCTTTTATATTAGTACACAGTGCAAATATATGTAGTTTATGTCGCTCTGCCTTCAGAGAATTAACGTCCTTTCCACTGCTTTCTTAACCTGGATATTATTTATTTTCAGAGTTCATCTATTTGCGATTAGTTATCTCTGCCCACGAGTAGTAAATTTCTATAATCTTAGTTGTTATGGTGAGGTAATTTATCTCTGCACAAGTGAAGTGCCTTTTTTATCTTCTCTGGGTATGTCAGGAGACTTTTCGTAGAACCTGTGGGAGATAGATAACCAGGTGATATCAGCCTGCCTCAGACTAATTCGTATGTGAGAGTATGCCTCCGGCCGTACTCCGACGTTACCGAACGATACTCTGACATAAGACATATGAGTCCACTAAATTCTAGACGATTAGATAAAAGAAGGAAATGGTAACGGCAAAGCACAGACACCTAGTTCACTATGCTAGATTACTAAGCTAAAGCTCGATTACCTTATATTATCTATGGTAGTCCATGAATTGAAATACAAAAGCACATCAGCACCACTGTCCCATCGCCTCTAAACAATTAGGGACATAGTATTTCTCTACGTATAAAGGACGCATAGAACAATTCTCCTTCTAGATGGAATAGTTGGTCTCACAATAAATAAAACAAAAAAAAGTTCCCAACTATTTATACCTTGGTTCCAATTCTCCGTTCTTTTTTATGTTCATACATCAACAATCGAATTTGCCGTTACTTCACATCAAAGGTTTGTGAAATCGCTTATTTGCTCTTGTCCGCTCATTCCCGTTTCCTCCACTAATCCCCGTTTTCCCCACTCATCGTACATCAAACATTTCCAACTCTTTGATCAAGGACTTCGTGTTCTCCACAAACCTATCGTAGCAATCTCGCTCAATGTAGTTTGTCCGGTGAAATCTTCAGTCAATGACCCTTATAACAACTGTATCGGTCTTTTATACAATTCGGTTAATGACCGTCACTCTGTCCTCACTCAAGACTGAAGTGGTCGATTGTTTTTTCTGACTAAAGGCCAATAACTTCCCATCCTCGTACATTGCAAGTAATATGTCTATTTTAGTTTATCGTGGAATCGCTAAACTCTCAGTATCCCGTGACAGAAACACAGAACGTGGACAATGAATGAAAGTGGTGCAATGTTCATCAATTGTTCATGAGGAAACACAGACCGTGGACAATGAATGAAAGTGGTGCAATGTTCATCAATTGTTCATGAGGAAACACAGACCGTGGACAATGAATGAAAGTAGTGCAATGTTCATCAATTGTTCATGAGGAAACACAGAACGTGGATAATGAATGAAAGTGGTGCAATGTTCATCAATTGTTCATGAGGAAACACAGACCGTGGACAATGAATGAAAGTGGTGCAATGTTCATCAATTGTTCATGACGAAACACAGACCGTGGACAATGAATGAAAGTGGTGCAATGTTCATCAATTGTTCATGACGAAACACAGAACGTGGATAATGAATGAAAGTGGTGCAATGTTCATCAATTGTTCATGACGAAACACAGACCGTGGGTAATGAATGAAAGTGGTGCAATGTTCATCAATTGTTCATGACGAAACACAGACCGTGGACAATGAATGAAAGTGATGCAATGTTCATCAATTGTTCATGAGGAAACACAGACCGTGAATAATGAATGAAAGTGGTGCAATGTTCATCAATTGTTCATGACGAAATACAGACCATGGACAATGAATCAAAGTGGTGCAATGTTCATCAATTGTTCATCATCTGCCGCAGACAGGGTTCCAAACCAACTGCAGGCAGTTTGTAAGCAGATCGCTTTGAGTTGAATGTTATAATTGTATGAGTGTCGGTCGTTCAGAAATAAATGGTAGACTACCAAGCGTAAAATTGCCTAGAAAACCTCAAACAGCCAAAAATGCTGGGGTTCATTGCGACGTCCTGTAAAGGACATGCAAGTAACTTTTGTTTATTCATTTGTGCGCAATGAATCTGTATGTCATAGGAAAAACATTTTGAGCGTCACATTAAAGAATATCTGGGCACATGGATAACATCAGATGAAAGATGCATCACTGAGATAAAGAGCTGAATAGGACAAGCAAAAACTGCACTCTATCAAATGAAGAACGTTTTGCGTAATAAGTCACATCCTTGAAAGTTAGAAAAATAGTTTTTGCACGTTATATAGAAACAGTTTTAACATACGGCTGCGACAATTAGTAAACAGATGAAAAAATCTCTAGAAGCTTTGGAGAAGTGGTTTTATATAAGAATGCTGAAAATACATTGGACAAAAAAATTAGCAATGTGGACATTTTGAGGAAGGCTACGTCGCAAAGACAGCTTATCACAAACATCAAAAAGCAGCAGCAATCATATTTTGGCCGCATCATGAGGCAACAAACATCAGAAATAGGCAGTCAATGTGTTTTAGTCACGTTATGAGAAGACAAAAACTGCAACATGTCGTGACAAACAGAAAGATCTGCAGAAAGAGAGACAGAGGAATACAGCGTGAGAAGATACACACACATACACGCACACACACGCACACGCACACACATTTTGTTACGTTGGTTCGCTTTGAACTCAAGCGTAGTTAATATACGTACAAGAAATACATGGGGTGCCCCGTTGAAACCACTAAGAGGATTACATAAATAGACAAACATAGTATTATTCGGCGCTCACAGAAGAAGAAGACGGAAATAAAAATTAGAAGACGCACTAGACAACATAAGTCTAGTTGGTTGTGCATCGAAGTACACTTGTTCCTGCAGCGAGGCGCCGTCGTCATTTGGAGGAGACAGGTTCGATCTCGGTCGGTAACTATTATAGCTTTCAAATTTTATGTTGTCTAGTGCGTCTTCTAGTCTCTATTTCCTTCTTCTTCTTCTTCTTCTTCTTCTTCTTCTTCTTCTTCTTCTTCTTCTTCTTCTTCTTCTTCTTCTTCTTCTTCTTCTTCTTCTTCTTCTTCTTCTTCTTCTTCTTCTTCTTCTTCTTCTTCTTCTTCTGTGAGCGCCGAATAATACTATGTGTGTCTATTTATGTAATCCTCAATATACGTACAGTATATTACTATTTCTAGTGCGCTGGGCTGATCTTTGCGTGTGAATTAGCTTCCCTTATCAATAGTGTCCCTCTCCATCAGGCCAACCCTATCCGACTTTAAAGGTACTTGTAATTTACGTTCCTGAGTCAAGGACGAAAAGTCAACATTTTAGTCCCACTGTCCGGTGTAGGGATTCTACACGTTATCTCGGCGTTAGCACACCGGAAGTTTAATCTTATCTATTCGGCAATGTTGGCCTCCAAAATTCAATGTTCTGATGTCTGTAATAATGAGAAATGTAAATCATTCTACACCACGTCAACGTTGTTCGCTGTGCAGTTGTATAATCAGATCCCAGATGAAAACAGGAACCAAAACATAAATCACACATGAGGAATCAGCACCTTTAGAAATCTTCTTCTCACAGCCCATACCGTGAGGTGCTGGTCATCGGTCTCTCCACGACCTTCTGTCTCGTGTACTACCAGCCATTTCTGATACCTATGGTTTTCCATGCCATTATTAAGCAATTGTGCAGAGCTACTAAAGTCTGAGTTTCTGAAAAATACACAGAAGTTTAGTAAAGAAGTTGAGAAATTGATAAGGGTGAATAAATACATTATTTATAGCGCCCAGCAGGAGTGGCAGAAATTACAGCAGCAAACGAAAACCCCAGAGACCTGTTTGCCATGAGTCCAAGCAATTCGCAACACTCGTCTCAAGAACCACATCTCCGTTGCTTGCAAGGTCTTTCTAATTTGTTCATTTACATTCCAAGATTCAATGCCATAATAAGTTCTATATAGCATTTCAGCACGCCCCTTCTACATTCAACGACGTAACTAATGGAAATATATTCCAGCTCAGAATAGACAAGCTTACGAGTTTGTTGATGTATAAGAGGGAAAGATCCCACAGATAATCAACATAGCTCAGTTATGAATCGCTTGTACCATTTATTTTCAGCTTGTTTCAATCTATTTCCTACTTTTGTTATTTTGGTAGAGAGTGTTGCAGTCATTATGTAATCCCAATGTTGTTGACTAAAGTTAATGGTATATCCTTTACAGCACATCGCAGTCAACCCCGGCATTGTTTGGCTGTTTGTGATTTCTTGGCAAGTTTAGGTCCGGTAGTTTGCCATTGTTTTTAAACGATCGGCACACATACCATTGTATGAAAACCAACGCTGCCAAATAGTCCTTAGCTGTGTTTCGAACACAATATGCAGGGTTACTAATTGTGTCGGCAATCACTTCGCCACAGAGTCGGTTCACTAGATGTTTAATGTTGACTAGACATGACATAAACATGAGACGAGGGCCGAACTTGTGGGTTTAATATGGTGTCATTCTCTCAGCCCCAACTCATGCCTGGTGGACGAGCTACCAACATCCTGTTTGAAGTAAACTCTTACCTGAAGCCGGGCTCATTTAATTAACTCGGTGGTCGCAGTAACAAACTGTTCTGGCACACTTACCTCTTGTCCGGTGGTTATTTTTTGTAAATCCTCATCGAGGCGGAGATTGTTTTTATTCATATGGGCTAAAGGGTAGAAGCAACCTAAAATTGCCACACACCAGGAAATCTTCTGGGAAGTTTTGGTAGCCGGCGGTATATTGATGACATCACCCATGGAGTGCCGATTGCTCTATCAAATTATAGAGCTACAAACATGTACGTCTCAGGACGTGGGGACGAGTCCCTTTCCTACATAAACACGTGTGGACGTCGCAGAACGTGGGGAAGAGTCCCTTTCCTACATAAACACGTGTGGACGTCTCAGGACGTGGGGACGAGTCCCTTTCCTACATAAACACGTGTGGACGTCTCAGAACGTGGGGAAGAGTCCCTTTCCTACATAAACACGTGTGGACGTCACAGGACGTGGAGAAGAGTCCCTTTCCTACATAAACACGCGTGGCCTGGCGTCGTGACCGGAGAGTTAAAGACATTATTTATGGCTTCCTTTTAAAAAATAAGAACTATTTTTGGAAACACCGGAAAGAAGCGAAAAGCGCGCGAATAAAGAATTGGCAACAGGCAACACGTGGTTTTGATGTTTGCGTCAATATTGATCGTGAACATGAAGGACACACAACAGATGCCAATTAATGGTAATAGAACACAGAAGAAAGTACATGGAGATTGCGATTCTAATACAGAAGGCCGCTCTGATGTTTTCAACAACATGCACTTTTAAAATGCACTGCTTCTCCACTCACCTCCCACCCCCATCCCTCTCCTCTATTGTACTCAGAAAACATCAATGTTTAAACACTCGCTGCCAGAGCCACTGCTGGCACGACGAGGACAGATGGCAGACGTGTCAGATGTGGAAAACATTGTTGTATCCACTTTCTTCGCGGTTCCTTTCTAGGGAAGACAATTATACTTCAGGGGAACACTTACATGGGCCGACTGTACACTGCGCATGCGTCAGTTATGTGCAAGCAATGTCGAAGCATATTTGTCATGTGTGCATTAATGTTTATGTAAGAACAGAGAGGGTCGGACAGACACAATCACTATAATATAACATATTAATGGAAAGATGTTGTAATCGGTGAATGAATTACAATATAGAAAAACATGCTAACATATAAAAAATTGTCACCTGCTGTGAGAAACAGTGTTGAGGAGTAATATAAAACCTATATCCTTGTATGCATGCGAAACATGGACAGTAAACCAGCAAGATTGAGTGTCATGGGAGGACTGGCGCGCCTCAGTCTTCGCTCTGTCCATCTATTTGTGTGTGTCCGTGGACCATGTTTACTATCTTGCACTCGTCTTACTGTTGTCCAGGAGGATGATGTTTTACAGCAGTGACACTTCAATCAGCTGGCGGACTCTCAGGCACACGATGAGAACGTTGGCAATGATGTCTCTAAACAAACTCAACAATGACCTTTACTGCAGTCAAAACTTCAAGGACGACTTTATTTCTCGCGCAGTGCAATCAACCCCATGGCACAATATTCATCTGCCGGTCGTATTCCCTTTCTTCCCTGTCTTTTCTGACCAGAGGGGCACGTTAGTCGCCGTATCCACTGGTGCTATAGGTACATCGCGGAACGCTCAGTCTTGCATAAACCCTTTCTCTCGTTCCCTAACTGTGGCTGAACCAAACAACGGTCTACCTGGTGTGAGTCGTTATTGTTTAAGCGCGTGCACTGTGGGTCGTTTCATGTTGATGCCCAGGGTATTAACCTGTAAGTCTTAGTATGGATCCTAACGGTTCATTACAATGACTACTGGCTTCTACGAGTGTGTGGTTTCAAAAACATAGTGTTTGTCTCGATGTCCCTGCCACATATCAGTCACTGACAATCACCACAATGGGTCTTTCGTTTGCTGTATCTCGTTGTTAGCTGTGTTGTCATTGACAAAGATTCTGAGAATCGAAACGTCTGTGTGTCGTATTGTATGCGTTCGTGTGTATTTTATCTTATTTTATTATTCATTTTTATATTTATTGAGTGCTTCTGATTTCGGATTTTTCACCTGTATTTCGCGACACGTGGATCTCCTTGTAAGGTATGTGCAACGTTTGTTGATGTTTAGTTCGTTTTTTCTCGCAGGAGTTTTAAATACCTATTTGTTTCCATTTCATATTGTTATATCCTGCTGCAGCCGCTGCTTTTTCTCTCTGTTGTAGTCATAGTGTGTTAAAGTGAAGGAAAGCGTACATAAACAGTAAATTAGTACTTTTCAAGACGTATGTGTGATGGAAGAGCATGAAAAAGTTTGGACCAGGATGTTGTTCGACGGTATTCGAAAATCTCGACTGTGATCTACGGTATTACTGATTCATCAGTTGAATCCGTACCGCTTGTTCTCATCTAATTCGGTTGCTGACCTGGTGTAACAGGCACGCCGAAGGAGACAACTACCGATTATCTGACAGTAACTTGTAAAAAGGTGCTAATAACACGGCATCGAACTGTTTGATTCACATGTCAGATTCCGTATACGCCAATTCACATTTTTTGTCTCAAATACTTGACCCTTGAAATGCTTGAACCTATGTGCCAACATGTTTGTTGTTACACACAAGACTACGTCAGAAAATAAAAAGACAAACAGTTGTCAGAGGAATTACATTTATACGCAGTTCTCCAGGAACGTTCGAAAGAAATTTCTTGAAGTACAACAACACAAGACAATAAATTTACATTTAAGCAGTCGAAATTCACTGAACTTTGAAAATTGCAGTAATCATTGAATTCCTGGAAACGATAGTTTGGATGAAGTCAAATTGATACGTGAACATTGAGAAGTAAACACTTGGAAGAAAGCAAGTGAATCTTATTTAAAATTATGAACCAAAATTCTCAGAACATTCATATATATTAATTATTCTTAAATTGGAGAAATTTTATGAAACAATTCGAATGCCATGAAATTCGATTATTCGGAACATGAAAAATTTTGAGAACAGAATTTATCGAAAAGTACAGTATTACAATGATTTTAAAGAAACCAAATGATAATTATATTTTAAAATACGTACTTCACATGAAGACAGTATGAATTACATACACGAAACAGTCTACATTCAATTATGAAGCTGAAATCATGACCAGGATACGCAATCACACGTTATCAAGTTACAAATCTGGGTCAATACATTGTCAAAAGACGATACATATTTCTTTGGCTACATTATCAAATCTGAGAGATATCAATGCATATTTCAACTTTAAGGATATTTTCTCACATCGTACTGCTTTTGGGAAATTGCTCAAAGACATTGAATCACCAAACCTGCAAATCAATATTTGAGATCAGAAGAAGTTCCAATCAACATATTCAACTATAGACTAGAATTTTCAAGTAAGACCAATCGAGCGCTTTGGATACATCGTTCGAAACTTCGTTATATCAATGTCCGATTATTCAATCATGAAATTTACTTCAATCATTCTATACAGTGGAATATTCGTTTTAGAGAAAAATCAACCTTGAGAAACAGAACTTATGGAAACGTACACTAAACGTCATTAAGAAAAATTACATCTTAAAAAAAATATACTTCACTTGAAACATTGTGAATTGAAATCATAATACAACCAACACTGACTAGTCTACATGCAGTCGAGATCAAGCTAAAATCGTGAGCAGATTTTACTGGTTGCTCAAGGCCGAGATACTCAGTCATTCATTATCAAATCACGAACTTCTTTGGCTACATTTTCAAATCCGAGGAATGTCCATGCATGTTTTAACGTTTTGCCCAAAAACATTGAATCGCCAAACCCGCGGATGATTACTCATCCACGTCCATTAGGTCAACCGTGCTCCTTTATGTCGAGTCCAGAAGAAATTCCGATCAACGTGTTCAGGATAGGCGGTAACTTTTCGAGCAGGGCCAATCAGTCGCCGAATCTGTGATACAACGTTTGAGACCTCCTTTATATGGATGCCCAATTACCCAGTCATTACATCAGTTGACGGTATTGGAATATCGAATACTAGAGGAAAATCTTCTGTGTCAACGATGGATAACAATTCATTTAACAATGACAAATTAGAAATACACGACGTTGTTAAATTGAATGAAAACATACAGGGATTTGGATGAAAAACTGTGTTATAAGATGGAAATACAGATACTAAAATATGAATGACAGTACCAGTCGTCTAATACACCTGAAAGTTAAAGGATAATTTAATTTAATTTACATCGTCATGAATAAAAAAAATGTCATGTTGTTCTCACGTGAATCCAGCACGTGATTAAGGGTGTTCATGAGTTCACTAGGTGAATGGTGTTAATTTATTTTCTTCGTTAGTGATGGTCATTTAATCTGTTGTATTTATGTTAAATTGTAGTATACAGATCCTTACATATTGGTTTTAGACTATGCATGTGGTCTTACAAATTGGGTTTGATTTACTGCTTGATCATACGCAAAGGTTTGTCAATTGTTGTTATAATAAAGGTACAGAGGAAAACACACGTGGTGTGAGGGTGCAGTGAGGTGTACTGGGATAGAAGCAACTCCCCTGAGCGGAAGTAACAGTACACTAGAATTGTACCAGGATATGTGAATATAGAGGTGTACTATGGACTAACCAGCGTCATTAATCTAAGAGGTTTGGGGAAACTCTCTTTGAGCTATGGCGAAGGCAGTCAATATCATACCGACATATGATCGTCAGAAAGTTAAAGATGATTTATGGATACTAACTTATATGGTTATATTAGCATTTTACAAGCACCGATGGGCAGATTAAAGCATTATGAGTTAGCTTCTCTACATACAGATATGAGCATTGGGCAATGATACCACATTACAACAGTCGATTGAAGAAGAAGATTTATCATGTTGGAGTATGAAGAGTATTAGTTTATTAGAATATTTACGAAAATATGATTGGTTAAGTGATCATTATTTACACAAAGAGAGCTGGTGCTATTATGACATTGCTAGTTGAATGAATTATATTGTTGTATTATTGGTACGGCACTTAATAATATTAGAAATATCCCTTAAATTAGAATGTGATCAGCGACAGCCTCTACCTCACCTACAGCCATTAAATGATAACGCAAGATATATACAGAACCAGCGACAATGAGGATCGGCAACTGATACAGACAGCATGATACCGATTGATACTCTCGTCCACAACTCCGGGTTTTGACCTAGAGTGAGGACAGTTAGGGACTAATGGTATCATTAGTTGGTCCGGCCCTCCCATAGGCCGGCCACATGACGCTCACCGTGGGTGTGAGCAGGAGGGCATGCTCGTCAGTAATTTTTTTTTTTTTTTTTGAGGGTTATTAACGGGAATCATAATGTCATGTTCAGCAATTGATTCAACTTAGATTGTCAGTGATGCTATTTGTCATGGGTAATAAACGTATATGTATATATGAATTAAATGATAATATCATTTAATTTGTAGGGCGGGGGGCATAATGCCACATATCAGTCACTGACACATAGCAGACTGAGAAAGGCTGAAGGGAGCTTCCCTAAAAGATGCACCGAAATGTACAATTATAGAGTGCACAGGGAAACTAGGGAAGCGTCACGGAAAACGTCACTGAGAGGAGTTAGACTTGGGCTGCCGTCCTGTTCGGACGCAGCATGTCTTCTGAAGCATGGCTAACAGTCCGTTATGCCGCTCTTTGTGTTCAGCAGTATGTATGTCAGATGTCAGGTATATTACGTTCCTTGTGGAAAGATTGAGTATCAGAAAAATCGTCAACCGATTAAAGTCAATGTGCGAGAGGAAAGTCCTTGTGTAGTTTTATTCCAGTGGCTGTTTTGATCTTCAGTTAATCAAGGAAAACTAGAAGGTATCAAATATTATTATTGCTTATTATGTCAAACCCTAGACGCATCGGTAGCCTCCTTCAACATCACTTCGTGACAGTCCCGTGCCAAAGTGAAATTGTACCCTTTGGGTTGCTAGATGACGCCTTTTTGTGACGTGTTTTTATTACTCTTCGTTGATGCGTTTTCAACTAATACTGTTGGTGTATATTATACTATCTTTTTAGCATCTACTCGTGTTTTATGTATGAATCCTAACTCATTCATTTCTGTGACATGGCAAGGAGAAACATATAATGGCAGTGAAAATGTGGTTTCTGGGGAAGCAGCCTTTCAAGAAATAAAGGAAAACTGTGAAGCTATTAGAGGACTTACTAGTAGATCATAGAGATGTTTTTGGGTACATTATGTTGATAAATAAACTTGCAAAGTTAGCGACAAATGGAAACATTGACGTTAAAAGAGCATGCCGTTCCAATGGCTATTACAGAAGCGTGAAAGAAACATTAACAGGTGTGGTAGAATTAAACAAAGCATTCATTTTGAATGAATTATGAATTATGCAACGGTTCATCTGTACTGATGCATCTATTTTGGCGATGGTTTTTCTGTTGCAACAATATGCTCTTGACCCGGCCGTCGAAGATCTGTTGTGAATTGACGTCCTTTCCGAAACATTCGTGCCCAGTCTGTCCCTGTTGTCTTCGACACACATTTGTTACCGTACGCTGCTGCATTCTTCGATAAATGTTCACTGGTTGACATCCTTCAAATGAAAGAAACTGAATCACCGTTCTTTGAGCATCTTTGGACGGATTATGAATCAACCCGGCCATTTTCTCAACGGTCAGAAACAGAACTTATGCATCATGGGACGATAAGCACTTGGTCTTTTATTCATTGGTCAGTACTTATACACATGACTATGACATCATCATGTTCAACGTACGCAATTACGCACGGTGCGGCACGAACGGGTTTCAAATGAACGCCCCTTATACAGTACTTGGATAGCTTGATCCCATGCCGTAATTCGGACAATATCATATACCCGGATAGCTTGGCCAAATGCCATACATCGGACAATAGCACATATCCGGATAGGCTTGGACACATGCCATATATCGGACAGTGACCCATACCTGGATAGCTTTTACCTAAGCCATTAATTTGGACAGTAACCCATACCAGGAATGATTGGCCCAATGCCATAATTCGGACAGTAACCCATATATGGATAGCTTTGCCACATGCCATATATCGGACAATAGCACATACCTGGATAGCTTGGCCACATGTCATATTTCGAACAATAGCACATACCTGGATAGCTTGCCACATGTCATATAGTGGGCAATAGCACCTACACGGATAGCTTTGCCACATGTCATATATCGACAATAGCACATACCTGGATAGCTTGGCCACATGTCCATATAGTGGGCAATAGCACCTACACGGATAGCTTGCCACATGTCATATATCGGACAATAGCACATACCTGGATAGCTTGGCCACATGTCATATAGTGGGCAATAGCACCTACACGGATAGCTTTGCCACATGTCATATATCGGACAATAGCACATACCTGGATAGCTTGGCCACATGTCATATTTCGAACAATAGCACATACCTGGATAGCTTGCCACATGTCATATAGTGGGCAATAGCACCTACACGGATAGCTTTGCCACATGTCATATATCGGACAATAGCACATACCTGGATAGCTTGGCCACATGTCATATAGTGGGCAATAGCACCTACACGGATAGCTTTGCCACATGTCATATATCGGACAATAGCACATACCTGGATAGCTTGGCCACATGTCATATATCGGACACTAACCCACACCTGATACAAGGCTGGTGATAGTGTGAGATGGCGTACTATGACCGTCCTCGCTTATTATCATGGCACATGATGATGATGATGAATCTTCATCGCCGTTATCATAACTATTACTATCATCGATATCGCCAGAGCATCTTTATAAATTTATATGAAAAACTTCGAGTACCTCTGTCTAGATCTCGTCGCCTGCACTTCTAGATAGAGTCATTCCAAGATGAGTTGGTCTAACTCGTTGCTGTTGTTTCCTCTTCTTTTAGTCCGTGCCGTCCGTGGGAAGTTATCATGTCTCTCCACAGCCTTCTATCTCGTGTGCTGCACATCGCTTTCATCAAGATGTTTCCCCATTACTTGTTGTCAGACTGTTTATTATCTTCTCTGTTTGTCTTCCCCTGCTTCTCTTCCACTACTACTTTCCCGTCGTCACGATGTCATTCAGCCTGCCCCTTCTCCTTATTTGCCAATAATGTAGACTTCTTCTTCTAGACATCTTCTGGTGTGAATGACCAGTTGTGTGTGTGTGTGTGTCTGTGTGTGTGTGTGTGTGTCTGTATGTGTGTGTGTGTGTGCGTGCGTGTGTGTGTGTGTGTGTGTGTGGTAGGGGGAGGAGGTAAGGGGGAGGAGGAATGACATACTAGGTAGAAATAATGTTGCATATGGGTAAACATGTTTTCTTACGTTGTAGTTAAAATTACTTTTTTTTTTTCTAGTAGTAGTAGTAGTAGTAGTAGTAGTAGTAGTAGTAGTAGTAGTAGTAGTAGTAGTAGTAGTAGTAGTAGTAGTAGTAGTAGTAGTAGTAGTAGTAGTAGTAGTAGTAGGCCTCTTTCAGTTCTGAAGGACTACAGAGTTGTGCCGCTGGGGAGGTACCTACCAGTACCGCTGGTGACTGTTACGTGGTGCTGAAGTGATCTCTTCAGGGCACAAGCCTAGGCAATGGAATTCGGAGAACGAGCTTTTGACCAGTAGCAAGTTCCCCCACTCCACGTCGCCGATGTTGGCCAAGGGAAAGGCAGTAGCCAATGTAACTTGACATCAGTGCCGTCGCAGGATTTGCAAGAACTATGTTGTTTACTACATGGAACTGACTTAGGGACTTCATCTCCGGATTTGTCCTCAGGGTTTACTCCAGAAGCCTTTCCCGTATGGGTATACTCGCAAGGCAGCGGAGGTTTGAGATTTAGAGTTTCCTCTCTTAGAGGAGATACCAACCAAGGCTGACGAGCCTCCTCTGCCCGGGAATCAATAAGGTAAGTCTGTCATTCTTCATTCCTAGCAGTGGCCATGCTGATAAGATAAACGTAACCATTGTCTCTATTGAGATAACTTTTTTTCTGTTATTCAGACTAATAAATTTGAATTGCATTTCTTTAGAAATTATATCTGTCATTTCTGTTAGCTGCATTCTATTTTCAGCTATCAAAATTGTGTTATCAACATATCTCAGGTTGTTTCATTGTATCCACCAACTGATAATCCTGGCTTGTCTTGCCTTGATCTTATTATTATATCACTATACACATTAAACAGACGACGTTCTCTAACGCCTGGTTTAATGTTTCATGTTTACTGCCTGGTTTAAATATGCTCTGTTGACCAGAAGATTTCAAAACTGACACTTGTGCTGTTTGCACGATTACATATATCTGTATTCATATTTATTATGGTTGTCTCACACTGCTAATGTCTGCTGCTTTTTTTTTTTTTTATTGTTGGTGCCATCATACTTCTGATACTAAGTAGCAACACAAGATTGTTAACCCCTCCCCTTGGGTGCGGTCGGGGCCGTGGTGGTGGTGGTCTAGTAGCTAGACGCTTGCCTGTCTGCTCAATGGCCCAAATCCATATCGACGCGGATTACACAAACATAACCTGGGACTCCCCCCCCCCCCCCCCCCCCCCCCCCACACCACACACACACACTCATAGTCTATCCATGTCTTGAGAAGTGCATGCGGCAGGCAGGATATTGACCCCATCAGCCCTAAAGTGTCGATTGATCTATACACATATGAGCCTAACATCATAGGCCTTCTGTGCGGATAATCTAAACTTCCATCACATGTTAAATCACAGATTATCAGAAGCTACTTGTCAGAATTCTGGGATGTAAAACGAGCCATATATTTTCATTATTCTGGACTTGTACGGTCTCTACTACTGTCGTCATTATAAGTGGGGGTTGGTAAATTTGAGGCGACTTTCGAGCAACATCAACTGGCTTCTTTAAGTGAGTTCCGATTTCGTTTCAACGCCATGTCCGACTACCAAAGACTGTCTCTGATGACGTCTGAGCGCAATTGTCTGGCAACGAAAGAGCGCGTGACCATCGAGCATAGTTAAACTAACAGTTTACATGTGTTATTCTTGTCCTGTGAACTGTATGTAGATGTACATGCAGGCTTTTGAATACAACTTAACCTGTTAACCCATCACTGAACAGCATAATCAAAGCCCACAATAACAACGTCAGTCTTTGATGTGGACAGATAATTTGCACCATTGAAGCCAGTGGAGATATTAAGAGGCAAGTAATTTAATTATCGATCCATGACTCTGGTGATCGAGTGAGATGGCAAAACATGACCGCCCACGCTTATCGGCATGGCACATGATGGGATGGGAATTTAATTATCGCACACATTTGCGCTGCGTTGAGGAACTGGGCGGGTAATTCCGATGTAGAGCTTATGTAGCAGAGATAATTTGTTTCGGGAAAGTCATGCACAACGGATCTGTGAAACTTTGTTATTTTTTTTAACGACAATGTAAACACTGTAGTGTCGGCAGGAGAAGTAGGCACGGCAGTGTGTGTGTGTGTGTGCGCGCGTGCGCGCGTGCGTGCGTGCGTGCGTGCGCGTGCGTGCAGGTGTGTGTGTGTATGTGTGTGCGTGTGCGTGCGTGCGTGCGTGCGTGCGCGTGCGTGCCCGTGTGTGTGTGTGTGTGAACATTGTCATGATGGACAGGGAGGTTCTGTGGCGAAGTGGTCACGGCGTTTGACTCAGGTGTCGGCAGGAGAAGTAGGCACGGCAGTGTGTGTGTGTGTGTGTGTGTGTGTGTGTGCGCGCGTGCGTGCGTGCGTGCGCGTGCGTGCCCGTGTGTGTGTGTGTATGTGTGTGCGTGTGCGTGCGTGCGTGCGTGCGTGCGTGCGTGCGCGTGCGTGCCCGTGTGTGTGTGTGTGTGAACATTGTCATGATGGACAGGGAGGTTCTGTGGCGAAGTGGTCACGGCGTTTGACTCAGGCTCCGAAGGTTGTTGGTTCGATTCCAGGCCGCGCTCTTCGGTTCACGAGTGAAAATTTTCGGAGACCCCCGGTGGTCGTCGCTAGAGCTACGGAGTTCGTGCTTTGTGCGACGCTTTTCGCGCTGCGGAAAGAGACCGGGCCATATGGGAAGTCGACCCAGTCGACTTTTAAGCGACTTTAAGGTTTGAGTGTACATAATATCGTAGATATGAAATATGAAAACGTAGACATGAGAGTGTTGACATGAGAGTGTGGACACGGGAGTGTTGACATGAGAGTGTGAGCACCACAGTATAAACATGAGAGTGTGAGCTTGAGAGTGGGGCACGAGAGAATAAGTATACAAGTTTAGACACGAAAGTGTGGGCACGAGAGTGTTGACATGAGATTATAAGCATGAGAGTACACACACAGGAGATTAGTCAAAATAGTAGTAGTGAGTGAACAAGTATGCAGTAGTAGTGGTAACAAGTATGCAGAATTAGAAAAAAAATACACACGTTATGAGTGGTGCTCGTGGAAATTGAGGAAAGAATTAGATATTAGAGGACAAACTAGATAATAGGTATGCACCGTGGCGAAGGCATTACGGACGCAATTCGCGATCTCGCATACCTGCGTTCGAAACACAGATGCGCGCGATTTGGCAGCAGACCGCGTTGCGTTGGTTTTTTACGAAATGATATGGGTGCCGGTCGTTCAGAAAGCAATGGCAAATTACTGAAAGTAAGCTTGCCAAGAGATCACAACAGCAAAACATTACTGGTGTTGACTGCAACGTTCTGTAAACGATATGCAACTTACTTTAACTTTAACTAGATAATATATACAATGACAGACTGTAACCATACCGAGATTCTTCTTCTTTCTTCTTTTCGTTCATCCGGAGTGTTTTTTCAGATGTGATTGCGGTGTGTCTGTTATGCGCCCTTGGGCCGAAACCCGTAGGCCAACACATCGACTTTAGCGTGCTTTTTTGACCAGGTAGCATTCCTGGGAGACTCTCACTGTTGTGGTGCCATCTACAACCATGCTGGCCAAGTTAGAACGGTCGAAGACAACGGTCATCCCTCAAAGGAAGGCAGGGACAGTCCATAGCATTTTCCGCCATCCAAGGTTGCTTCCATAGTTGCAGGGCCGACACATAACGCCCTGGATCTGGGCTCACCGAGGGAAATCGTCACGTCCTGCTCATGGCTGCTTTAGATCCTCACTTCAATATATTGGTCATTTCGTTTGCCCCGGGCCATTCCCGCACAAACCAGACAGGTTTGCAGACGGTATCCACTCAGCGAGTTTTCGGACATGTGCTTGTCGTTGCGCCCGTCAGAGCTATTCCAGGCACGACAGACATTCGGAAAACTACCTAGTCAGAGCTGTTCCGAACAAGAGCGGCATTCGGAAACTAGGTAGTCAGAGCTGTTCCTAGCACGAGAGACATTCGGACGAGACATTTCACTCGGACGTAATTGCGTAGTGTCAATTTTTAGTTTGCCACCCGTAGGACGACTACTTCCGACTTCAGCGGGCATTTTTTAATGAGGTTAGCCTTCCTCGGGTTTCGAGACTCTTGTTTCGGCTTCCACACAGCGAGCTTTCGCTTTCGGCTGCCACGTAATGGATTCGCAAGACCGGCTTTCCATTTCGTGTCAACGAGACAATTTTCCACCTTTGACTACACTCACTCCATGAGTGTGGTTACAGACTATCGGACGTCTGCGAGACGTGCGACCGAGGTGTTTTTCCACCTTTTGTACTCGCTCACGAGGTAGGCTACATGTGCTGCCGGCTCAGCACCTTACCTCCGTGCGTCTGTGGGCGAGTAACGGCCAGTCCCCTTTCATCCGGGGATACCTCATATCCCCCAGCTAAGAGAAATCGAACGAATCTGCGCCGAGCATGTAGCGTTCTCAGCACATCATCACAATTTTGATGTAGGTTTGTGTCGGCCAGGCTCTCACTTCCGAGAGTTTATGGCTTAGAGACGTTCAGCCATACACCTCGGATGGGAGCCTTAGAGGTTATGTCCGAACTGAGATTTAGGGATCGTTTGCCTGATTTTGACTGCTATCCTCAGTCTTACCCGCAGGGCAGCAGGTTGTGTCTCTCTTAGTCTGGTCCCTATCCCACGAGCCGTCCGATATGTAGTTTTCACCCATCGGCAAGCACATGGGGTCGATGGGACACGCAAGCTCCCCCACCACGGCAAGGTGGAGACACATCGGGGGAGATACCGAGATTCGATCTCGCCCCTGCAAATGACAACAATGCCTCTCTGAAGGATCAGCGATGCACTTCTACGCCCGGCCAACTAGAACATTGTTTAGTTTGATACAAGATTACTACTTTATTCCACGTCTATGAGTGCGGATCAATACCTATGAATGTATTGTTCGTGTTATTTTAATGGCCTGGTTAATTCATACAAGACCTAGTTGGTATGAACGCTGCTATAAGTGTGAAGGGTCCATATATAAACTAAATATCTTTACTGTTAATTAATTGATACTAGAAATTGTTGAGCGGGCGCATTGTGTAACGGTAGCACGTGGCCTTAACAATGGCTGAGTGCTGTAGGACAAGGGTTTGATGCCACATCTCCTTCGCTACGGGAGGCAAAGACTGATTACCCCTTTCCCCGTGCACTCTGGCCTACACACACGTGATGGTTCTAACACTTGACCCCCAGCGGGTTGCTGCTATAGGACTTTTGTGTGTGTGTGTGTGTGTGTGTGTGTGTGTGTGTGTGTGTGTGTGTGTGTGTGTGTGTGCGTGCGCGCGCGCGTGTGTGTGTGTGTTTTTTTTTTGTTTTTTTAGTTAATCGTTAGATTATCCTCACTGCACATTGAACCAGTTAGTCCTTAAGTGCTAGGAACCACACTTCAGGCACAAATATGAAGCTGATTTTCCCCTAGCCTTGACCTCCTTAGAGACTAAATCCACTGTCTTCTAGCTCAGACCAGTGGATCTCTATCTTCCTGAGCATTCTCACTGAGTCACTGCGTCACTCAGTCACTGAGACACTGAGTCACTGCGTCACTCAGTCACTGAGTCACTGAGACACTGAGTACCTGGGTGAAAGTCGGTGTCTTCATGAGTCACCGAAACAGCATGCCTGGGGGAAAGTCTGTGTCTCCTTGAGTCACCGAGATAGCATGCCTGGGTGAAAGTCTGCCTCCATGAGTCATTGAGACAGAATGCCTGGGGAAAAGTCTGTTTCTGTGAGTCACTGTGACAGCATGCCTGGGTGATAGTTTGTGTCTCTGTGAGTCACTGAGACAGTATGCATGGGTGAAAGTCTGTGTTTCTGTGAGTTACTGAGACAGCATGCATGGGTGAAAATCTGTGTCTCTGTGAGTAACTGAGACAGCATGCCGGTGCGAAAATATGTGTCTCCATGAGCCACTGAGAGAGCATGCCTGGGTGAAAGTCTGTCTCCGTGAGTCACTGAGACAGCATGCCTGGGTGAATGTCTCTGTGTCTGTGAATCACCGAGACCGTATGCATGCGTGAAAGTCTGTGTCTCCGTGAGTCGTCGAGACAGCATGCCGGTGTGAAAGTCTGTGTCTCCATTAATCGCCAAGACAGCATGCCTGGGGAAAAGTCTGTGTCTCTGTGAGTCACTGAGACAGCATGCCTAGGGAAAAGTCTGTGTCTCTGTGAGTCACTGAGACAGTATGCCTGGGGGAAAGTCTGTGTCTCTGTGAGTCACTGAGACAGCATGCCTGGGGGAAATTCTGTGTCTCTGTGAGTCACTGAGACAGCATACCTGGAGGAACGTCTGTGTCTCTATGAGTCACTGAGACAGCATGCCTGGGGAAATGTCTGTGTCTCTATGAATCACCGAGACAGCATGCCTGGGTGAAATTCTGTGTCTCCGTGAGTCGCCGAGACAGCATGCCGGTGTGAAAGTATGTGTCTCTATGAATCACCGAGACAGCATGCCTGGGGAAAAGTCTGTGTCTCAGTGAGTCACTGAGACAGCATGCCTGGAGGAAAGTCTGTGTCTCTGTGAGTCACTGAGACAGCATGCCTGGGTAAAAATCTGTGTCTCTGTGAGTCACTGAGACAGCATGCCGGTGAGAAAATTTGTATCTCTATGAATCACCGAGACAGCATGCCTGGGTGAAAGTCTGTGTCTCCGTGAGTCGCCGAGACAGCATGCCGGTGTGAAAGTCTGTGTCTCCGTGAGTCGCCGAGATAGAATGCCGGTGAGAAAGTCTGTATCTCTATGAATCACCGAGACAGCACGCCTGGGGGAAAGTCTGTGTCTCTGTGAGTCACTGAGACAGCATGCCGGTTCGAAAATCTGTGTTTTCATGAGTGACTAAGAGATTATGCCTGGGTGAAAGTCTGTCTCCATGAGTCACTGAGACAGCATACCTGGGTGAAAGTCTGTCTCCATGAGTCACTGAGACAGCATGCCTGGGTGAAAGTATGTTTCTCCGTGAGTCGCCGAGACAGCATGCCTGGGTGAAAGTCTGTTTCTCTGTGAGTCACTGAGACAGCATGCCGGTGTGAAAGTCTGTGTCTCCATTAATCGCCAAGACAGCATGCCTGGGGAAAAGTCTGTGTCTCTGTGAGTCACTGAGACAGCATGCCTGGGGGAAAGTCTGTGTCTCTATGAGTCTGAGACTCGGTTTAAATTTGGGTTTTTAATGCGTTCGTGTGTATTTTATCTTATTTATTATTCTTTTTTATTTTTATTGATGCTTTGATTTCGGATTTTTCCCCGTTTTCGCGACACGTGGATCTCCTGTAAGTATGTAAAAAGTTTGTTGATGTTTAGTTTTTTTTTCCGCAGGAGTTTTTTAAATCCCTATTTTTTTCCTTTTCAATTTTATATCCTCTGCACCCGCTTTTTTTCTCTCTGTTGTAGCATGTTGTTAAGTGAAGGAAACGTACAAAAACAGAAAATTTAGTATTTTCAAGACGTAGTGTGATGGAAGAGATGAAAAATTTTGGACCAGGATTTTTGTTCGACGGTATTCAAATCTCGACTGTTCTACGGTTTTACTGCATCAGTTGAATCCGTACCGTTGTTCCATCTAATTCGGTTGCGCCCTGGTGTAACAGGCACGCCGAAGGAGACAATCCGATTATCTGACAGTAACTTGAAAAAAGGTGCTAATAACACGGCATCGAACTGTTTGATTCACATGTCAGATTCGTATACGCCAATTCACATTTTTTTTTCTAAAATACTTGACCCTTGAAATGCTTAAACCTATGTCCCAAACTTTTGTTTTTACACACAAGACTACGTCAGAAAATAAAAAGACAAACAGTTGTCAGAGGAATTACATTTATACGCAGTTCTCCAGGAACGTTCGAAAAAAATTTCTTGAAGAAACAACACAAGACAATAAATTTACATTTAAGCAGTCGAAATTCACTGAATTTTAAAAATTGCAGTAATCATTAAAATTCCTGGAAACGATAGTTTGGATGAAGTCAAATTGATACGTGAACATTGAGAGTAAACACTTGGAAGAAAGCAAGTGAATCTTTTTTTAAAATTATGAACCAAAATTCTCAAAAATTTCATATATTTTAATTATTTTTAAAATTGAGAAATTTTATGAAACAATTCAAATGCCATAAAATTTCGATTATTGGGAACTAAAAAATTTTGAGAACAGAATTTATCGAAAAGTACAGTATTACAATGATTTTAAAGAAACCAAAATGATAATTATTTTAAAATACTACTTCACATGAAGACAGTATAAATACATACACGAAACAGTCTACATTCAATTATGAAGCTGAAATCATGACCAGGTACGCAATCACACGTTATAAATTACAAATCTGGGTCAATACATTGTCAAAAGACGATACATATTTCTTTGGCTACATTATCAAATCTGAGAGATATCAATGCATATTTCAACTTTAAGGATATTTTCTCACATCGTACTGCTTTGGGAAATTGCTAAAAGACTAAATCACCAAACCTGCAAATCAATATTGAGATCAGAAGAAGTTCCAATCAAATATTCAATATAGACTAGAATTTTCAAGTAAGACCAATCGAGCGCTTTGGATACATCGTTCGAAACTTCGTTATATCAATGTCCGATTATTAAATCATGAAATTTACTTCAATCTTTTATACGTGGAATATTCGTTTTAGAGAAAAATCAACCTTGAGAAACAGAACTTATGGAAACGTACACTAAACGTCATTAAAAAAATTAATTTTAAAAAAAAATACTTCATTTAAAACATTGTGAATTGAAATATAAACACCACCTGACTAGTCTACATGCAGTCGAGATCAAGCTAAAATCGTGAGCAGATTTTACGGGTTGCTCAAGGCCGAGATACTCAGTCATTCATTATCAAATCACGAACTTCTTTGGCTACATTTTCAAATCCGGGAATGTCCATGCATGTTTTAACGTTTTGCCCAAAACTTTAAAATCGCCAACCCGCGGATGATTACTCATCCACGTCCATTAGGTCAACCGTGCCCCTTATGTCGATCAGAAGAAAATTTCCCAAACGTGTCAGGATAGGCGATAACTTTTCGAGCAGGGCCATCAGTCGCCGAATCTGTGATACAACGTTTGAGACCTCCTTTATATGGATGCCCAATTTCCCGTCATTACATCAGTTGTCGGTATTGGAAAACGAATACTAGAGGACAAACTTCTGTGTCAACGATGGATAACAATTCTTTAAAAAATGACAAATTAGAAATACACGACGTTGTTAAATTGAATGAAAACATACAGGGATATGGTTGAAGAACGTGTGATAAGTGGAAATACAGATTACAAAAAATGAATGACAGTACCAGTCGTCTAAAACACCTGAAAGTTAAAGGGTAATTTAATTTAATTTACATCGTCATGAATAAAAAAAATTCATGTTTTTTCTCACGTGAATCCAGCACGTGATTAAGGTGTTCATGAGGTTTTCCCAGGGAAAGTGTTTAAATTTATTTCTTCGTTATGATGGTCATTTAATCTGTTGTATTTATGTTAAATTTTAGTATACAGATCCTTACATATTGGTTTTAGACTATGCATGTGGTCTTACAAAGGGTTTTATTTACTGCTTGATCATACGCAAAGGTTGTCAATTTTTTGTTATAATAAAGGTACAGAGGAAAACACACGTGTGTGAGGGTGCAGTGAGGGGTACTGGGATAGAAGCAACACCCCCGAGTAAGTAACAGTACACTAGAATTGTACCAGGATATGTGAAAATAGAGGTGTACTATGGACTAATCAGCGTCATTAATTAAGAGGGTTTGGGAAACTCTCTTTGAGCTATGGCGAAGGCAGTCATATCATACCGACATATGATCGTCAGAAAGTTAAAGATGATTTATGGATAGTAACTATATGGTTATATTAGCATTTTACAAGCACCGATGGGGAGATTAAAGTATTATGGGTTTGCTTCTCTACATACAATATGAGCATTGGGGAATGATACCACATTTCAAAAGCGATTGAAGAAGAAGATTTATCATGTTTGGGGTATGAAGAGATTAGTTATTAGAATATTTACGAAAATATGATTGGTTAATTGATTTATTTACCAAAAAGAGCTGGTGCTATTATAACATTACTGGTTTAATGAAATTTTATTGTTGTATTATTGGGACGGCATTAATAATATTAGAAATATCCTTAAATTAGAAGTGATCAGCGACAGCCCCTACCCACCTACGCCATTAAATGATAACGCAAGATATATACAGAACCAGCGACAATGAGGATCGGCAACTGATACAGACAGCATGATAACCGATTGATACTCTCGTCCACAACTCCGGGTTTTGACCTAGAGTGAGGACAAGTTAGGGACTAATGGTATCATTAGTTGGTCCGGCCCTCCCATAGGCCGGCCACATGACGCTCACCGTGGGTGTGAGTAGGAGGGCATGCTCGTCAGTAATTTTTTTTTTTTTTTTTTTTGAGGGTTATTAACGGGAACCATAATGTCATGTTCAGCAATTGATTCAACTTAGATTGTCAGTGATGCTATTTGTCATGGGTAATAAATGTATATGTATATATGAATTAAATGATAATATCATTTAATTTGTAAGGCGGGGGGCATAATGCCACATATCAGTCACTGACACATAGCAGACTGAGAAAGGCTGAAGGGAGCTTCCCTAAAAGATGCACCGAAATGTACAATTATAGAGTGCACAGGGAAATAGGGAAGCGTCACGAAAAACGTCACTGAGAGAGGAGTTAGACTTGGGCTGCCGTCCAGTACGGACGCAGCATGTCTTCTGGAGCATGGATAACAGTCCGTTATGCCGCTCTTTGTGTTCAGCAGTATATATGTCAGATGTCAGGTATATTACGTTCCTTGTGGAGAGATTGAGTGTCAGAAAAACGTCAACATATTAAAGTCAATGTGCGAGAGGAAAGTCGTTGTGGAGTTTTGTTCCAGTGGCTGTTTTGATCTTCAGTTAAACAAGGAGAACTCGAAGGTATCAAATATTATTATTCTTATTATGTCAAACCCTAGACGCATCGATAGCCTCCTCAACATCACTTCGTGACAGTCCCGTGCCAAAGTGAAATTGTACCCTTTGGGTTGCTAGATGACGCCTTTTTGTGACGTGTTTTTATTACTCTTCGTTGATGCGTTTTCAACTAATACTGTTGGTGTATATTATACTATCTTTTTAGCATCTACTCGTGTTTTATGTATGAATCCTAACTCATTCATTTCTGTGACATGGCAAGGAGAAACATATAATGGCAGTGAAAATGTGGTTTCTGGGGAAGCAGCCTTTCAAGAAATAAAGGAAACTGTGAAGCTATTAGAGGACTTACTAGTAGATCATAGAGATTTTTTGGGTACATTATGTTGATAAATAAACTTGCAAAGTTAGCGACAATGGAAACATTGACGTTAAAAGAGCATGCCGTTCCAATGGCTATTACAGAAGCGTGAAAGAAACATTAACAGGTGTGGTAGAATTAACAAAGCATTCTTTTGAATGAATTATGAATTATGCAACGGTTCATCTGTACTGATGCATCTATTTTGGGCGATGGTTTTTCTGTTGCAACATATGCTCTTGACCCGGCCGTCGAAGATCTTTGTGAATTGACGTCCTTTCCGAAACATTCGTGCCCAGTCTGTCCCTGTTGTCTTCGACACACATTTGTTACCGTACGCTGCTGCATTCTTCGATAAATGTTCACTGGTTGACATCCTTCAAATGAAAGAAACTGAATCACCGTTCTTTGAGCATCTTTGGACGGATTATGAATCAACCCGGCCATTTTCTCAACGGTCAGAAACAGAACTTATGCATCATGGGACGATAAGCACTTGGTCTTTTATTCATTGGTCAGTACTTATAACATGACTATGACATCATCATGTTCAACGTACGCAATTACGCACGGTGCGGCACGAACGGGTTTCAAATGAACGCCCCTTATACAGTACTTGGATAGCTTGATCCCATGCCGTAATTCGGACAATATCATATACCCGGATAGCTTGGCCAAATGCCATACATCGGACAATAGCACATATCCGGATAGCTTGGACACATGCCATATATCGGACAGTGACCCATACCTGGATAGCTTTTACCTAAGCCATAATTTGGACAGTAACCCATACCAGGAATGATTGGCCCAATGCCATAATTCGGACAGTAACCCATATATGGATAGCTTTGCCACATGCCATATATCGGACAATAGCACATACCTGGATAGCTTGGCCACATGTCATATTTCGAACAATAGCACATACCTGGATAGCTTGCCACATGTCATATAGTGGGCAATAGCACCTACACGGATAGCTTTGCCACATGTCATATATCGACAATAGCACATACCTGGATAGCTTGGCCACATGTCCATATAGTGGGCAATAGCACCTACACGGAGTAGCTTTGCCACATGTCATATATCGGACAATAGCACATACCTGGATAGCTTGGCCACATGTCATATAGTGGGCAATAGCACCTACACGGATAGCTTTGCCACATGTCATATATCGGACAATAGCACATACCTGGATAGCTTGGCCACATGTCATATTTCGAACAATAGCACATACCTGGATAGCTTGCCACATGTCATATAGTGGGCAATAGCACCTACACGGATAGCTTTGCCACATGTCATATATCGGACAATAGCACATACCTGGATAGCTTGGCCACATGTCATATAGTGGGCAATAGCACCTACACGGATAGCTTTGCCACATGTCATATATCGGACAATAGCACATACCTGGAATTAAGCTTGGCCACCCCCCCTGTCCAAAATTTTAAAACCCCCCGGAA
>JACEFZ010006224.1:0-16113 GCA_014155875.1 Cepaea nemoralis | reverse complement strand
CACCCAAAATTTAGGGGGAAAACAATGTTTCAATTCACCATACCATCCTACTCAACGGGAATCATAGAGAAGTTTAACGGCTTTGAAGCATATGTTTGCTAAAGCACGCAAGAATATCCCAAAAACTGGGACGATATTTGCCTGCTATACTTTTTGCTTATCGCGAGGGGCCCCACATTTAGTACTGGTTTCTCCCCTTTTTTGAACATCTATGGTGCCAAACCACGTGGCCCATTGAGTATTACCTTTCAATGTTAACTAAACCACCCCGTATTTAAAACCCATATCATTTTAGTAATGTAACACCCTTGCGTGAAAGAATCATCAAATCTTGTACTATTGCAAAAAACACTAAAACTATCTGGGCTACATATAGACAATATGCAGACAAAGGAAACAGGACAATAACGTTGACACCTGGACGGACGTATTCTTCTCTTACCTAGTGACGACATTATTGACTGACTTTTGGAAAGGGACCATTTAAAGTAAAAAGACAGATTTCAATGTAGACTGAGATTAAAATAAAAGACAAACAAAAAAATATTCCACATCAATATGCTAAGACCATACTACAACGGAGAAACGAACAAGACGAAACAAACAGCCGGTACAGTTAAATAGCCCATGAAGATGACGAAGATAGTGACGAAATTCCAACACCTGCAATAGACACGACAAACTGCTTGAAAGAAATCAAATAAACCCAATTTACTCAAGCAGAAACAGACAGCTGCAAACATCTCATACAGTACAACACCATCTTCTCCAACAACCCAGGACAAACAGAATTAGTACATCACATCACATCACGCTCACTTCAAACACACCATAAAATGCAGAACTTACACCATTCCATTGCATTACAAAGAAAACTTACATCAAGAGATCATTAGCTTAGAGAAAAACAACATCATTAGACGATCCCAATCACATTTTTTCGTCTCCAATGGTCATGGTACGCAAAAAGGACAACACGATAAGACTCTGTGTAGATTATCGAAAATTAAATAAATAACACTTTTATATCTGGAACCAATGACCAACTGCGAAGATCTACTGACAGAACTGACAGACTCTAGGTACTTTACGAAGTTAGATATGACTAAAGGTTATTGGCAGATAACGGTACACGAGCAGAGCAGACATCTAACAGCCTTTGCCACACCTTGGGGGACTGTACGAATGGTTGCAAATTGCCATTTGGGCTAGTCAATGCCCCAGCGACATTTCGTACACATGACACGACTCTTACTTGTTGACATAACAAGTATTATCTGCTACATGGACGACATTTCTGTTCACACAAAGACGATGACAGACCACATAAAGACATTACAGCAGACATTTGAACGGATTCAGACAGCACGGGACTGACTGTGAAGCCTACAAAAGGTGACATAGCCTATCAAGAAATCTCCTTTTTAGGATATAAAATATCTAATGGCTTTGTCACGACAGACGATAACATCGTGTCTAAATACTGAAACTCTCACTTCCGACTACCAAGAAACAAGTCAGAAGTGTGTTAGGACTATTAAATTATTATAGGCAGTTCATACCAGATTTTGCTGAACTGACAGAAAAATTTTACTAACCTACTAACGAAAAACCAGCCTGAAAAGATTGTAAACAATGAATGCCTAAAATTTGCATTCCAGAAAGTGTTATCTTATTTTTCTGAGAATAGTGTTAAAGAATCCCATTCTCAAATTGCCAAATTTACATATTCCTTTCAGATTACGCACAGACGCGAGCTCCGTGGCGATTGGAGCAGTTCTGTTACAGGAACATGACAACATTCTACATCCTGTATACTACGTCTCTAGAAAATTGAAACCAAGAGAACGCGCTTGGTCGACACCACAATTAGAAGCCCTTGCTTTAGTGGTGGGTATAACTAAATTGTCCAGATTCCTCCTGGGACGGCATTTTATTGTAGAGGCCGACAATAGTCCATTAAAATTTATTACTTCAGGAGTGCCAACAAACCAGATGATAGCGCGATGGTCTCTTTTGCTGCAAGATTACAGCTTTGAAGTGCGACATATCGCTGGCAGAACCAACACGATTGCTGATCTTTTGTCCCGTTGTTCGAACGACCCAGTAAGCACTAATGTCTGAGTGCAGTGTGTTAGAAAACACTCAGACCAACACAGCCATCAGTGAAGTTTTTTCAGAAAAGCTGTGTACATCTATTATGCGATGTGATAGGGGTCATTCCCACTGCAAATATTTTTTTCTTATTTTATTAGTAGTGTAGTAATCGTCTTGAATAATTGTGTGTTAGAAAGCGAACATTATTAATTGTATATATTATGAAATAATAACAGTGCCACAGGCGCTCATAACTTACCTCAAGCGAACTATTCAAGTTATCAGTGGTATCTGCGAGTGGAACATATCCAGTGATATTTTAATCCGTGAACGAAAGAGTGAACTGAACTGGGACATTTACACCACTGCAGTCAATTGCAATCCAGAAGTTTTCCAGCGAAACAACGAACACATTAACTATCAGAACAATTTCACATTCCGAATTGCTACGAACGAAAGAGTGAACTGAACTGTGACATTTACACCACTGCAGTCAATCACAATCCAAAAGTTTTCCAGCGAAACAACGAACACATTAACTATCAGAACAATTTCACATTTCGAATTGCTACACCAGAGCGGAACAAGTGTGTGATAGAATGTTTAACGACATCAGCTGTTCGTGTGTACTTCCGGAGAGTTTGTAAATTTAGACCAAAAGTAGCAGACGATAAACAAAAACCTTAAAAGTTTATGACGCTTCTAAAATAATTATGAAACACCAATTTCGAATACACGAATTGTGTATTAGTATTTTTCGACTAGTGTAATCTTAGGATCATATCTTGAGTAACTTATTCACACTATCGACATTTTTTTCGCTAGTATGGAAAAGCATCAAGCTATGACGCTGAGAAATAGAATAATAATTGTAATAGATTATATTTGAGATCGTTTGAAATTATGTCCCTTTCATTTAATTGTTGTTACAGTATTACACTAAGGGCGGTAAATAGAAATGTATTCGAATATGTGTTGTATAAAAATAGCCATTGTGTTGCCAGATTGTCAACACTCCAAGAGGTCATCAGCTGGGCATGGTATAGGGTTACCGACGTTGTAGACCAACGGAAGAGCTCCCGGCCAAATGAGGTCGGAGCTCGAGCGTTGAATGCGGCTTATAAAAAGACGTATTACGGTCTTACCTGATATTTTTTGTTGCAAAAAGCATATTATTTCGTTTTTTTTAAGAGGTTGCGAGGTAGTTGCATTGGATGCTGGTGCGACCGATCTGACTGGGTCAATATTGCAACTCAAGTGATCATCCATCGAGAGGATAAAACTTGGAAAGTGGTAAAGATTGAACACCACATGACTTAGCATACAACTTGCATTTCTTATGTATTTCTATGCCAATGTACATGACAACAGAAAGGTCGATTCTGACATGGTTAAAAGATTAACCCTGTATCTATATAGAGTATACATGAAATATAAAATCTTTCATGAATAAGCCCCGGGGGAGCATGTCAGAATCTCTAATGTCTCCAACCGAGATGCAGTAACATCGTTACGCCCGCCAGGAGAATAGTCTCCAAGCGGGATGCAGTAACATCATTACGCCCGCCAGGCGAGTACCAGTTACCTGCCCGCAGGTGCTGGCTGACGTGATAGTCAGCGGTCAGGCAAGGACAAAGCAAGACGCACGCAGTCCTCGTGGAAGCCAATCCACAGGGCAAGCACTGTGCGGGGAAACCGGTCAGACGGCTTGGGAACTCGGACATGACAGGACGTGTGGGTTGAGAAAGGCTTCGTGTAGTTCTGTGCCCGAAAGTTGAGTGCTTGTATATCTTGTGAGATAGACTGTGAAGCTGTGGGTTTTGTCTGTAAGTGTACTGATGTATTGTATATGTATAGTAATGATCATCACATGCCAAACTAGATCGTATTGCATGTGAATTGTAAATAAATCCATTGAACTTAGTGTCATTGCGTGTCAAGTCCAATCATTTTGTACTTGTACTTGTCTCACATATGTTAGGTCCAACGAGCCAGGTTTAAGACCCTGACAACCGTCTAACGAATACTCGAAAATCACCGCTTGTACTTCCACCTCCACAGCAGCCGAGTTTTCTTGTCTGCATTTTCTGTCTAGTTGGATGCAAACTGAAAAGGACGTACAGAAATATGTTGGCACTTGTACCCACACCTCGCCAGGTTCTAAGTCCTCCTGTGAACACACCTATTGAAGAATGTCTTCCGCTTGACCCATCCAAGACCTTTCTCTTTTTAACCTGCTGCCCTTCACCTTCCTAATTTCACTATGCAGTGGATGTTGTGTGTTTGCGTTGACGCTGAGGTAGGCACGTGCTCTGCAAATTTGTAGTCTGTCTTCAGTGGTTGGAAATCAAGAAGGTAGCGCATAGCCCTGCATGCTGTATCTCTTGTACATCCAAGAATAATGCGCATAGCTTGCTTCATTCTGTATCCTTTCCATCCTTTCTATCTGCTTACAGCTGAGAGTCAGGATTGCCATTGCATACTCAAAAACAGACATGATCAGCCCCTCGTACAGAAGACATAGATGGCGCAGCTCACAGTTTGCTGCCGCCATCACCCGCATCGCAGCTAAACCCCGTTTGGCCTTTGTTATCACCTGGTCTATGTGCTCATTATAAGCAAGGCTTCGATCAAAACGTATCCCCAAGTAATTCATTGCCTGCGTTCTTTCCACAGTCTCTGAACACAGATTAACAATTGGCGTTGGCGTGTTGACAATATGATTATGCAAAGAGAACCATGTCACTGTTGCCTTTGTTAGGTTGACCATTGCCCCAGTTTCAGCACACCAAGTACTTATGCGTTTGAGTTCTGTTTGTAGTTCCACAGCAACCTGATCTCTGTACTTACCTTGAAGATACACTAAAACATCGTCGGCATATGACAGTGTCCTCCCCGGTCCATTGATCTGCTCGCTGGTAATTCTCACAGAGTAGGCGTTGAACAGCACGGGAGATTATTAATGGTGATCCCTGTGGTAGGCCAGGATATATTGTTGTTGGTCCCGAAGTCCAACTGCCACATCTGAAAACTACTTTCCGTTGGAAGAGGGCTGCAGCGATCCAACTAAGGAGGAACGGACTTATCTTGAGTTCAAGAAGCTGAAGCATTAGAAAATCCAATGGTACTCTGTTGTATGCGTCCTCCAGATCAATCGCTGCAGCAAAGGTTTCAATGCCTGAGTGGAAACCTTCATAAACACCATGGGCAAAAACTGCTGCATTGGTCCAGGTTTCTCTTTTGGGACGGTACCCTCCCAGGGTGGGTGGGAAAACACCCTGCTTCTCTACCTGGCTTGATATTTTTCTGGCAATTAACTTCTCCAGCAGTTTGCTTATTGTATTCTGCATGGTTATTACTCGATATCCCTGAATTTTTGTGTGGTCTTTGTCAGGCTTCGGCAAGGGAATTAGATAGCTGTGTAACCACCCCTTCTTGATGCTAGCATTCCTTATACTGTTGTTGTACATGTCTGCTAGTTTCTCTAGCTCGTTGTCGGTACACCTATTGATGTCGTCATATCCTATGCCATCTGGCCCTGGAGCGCTGTTTTTTTTATCGTCGAAGCACAGCCTTGATTTCTTTCACTGTCACTGTGTCTTCATCCGAAATGTTCTGGGTCTTACATCTGTCTGAGGCAAGATTTCGGCCTCTCATGTCTGTCTGGTTGCTCTGCTTTGTTATAGCTTGTTGCCAATATAGAATGTGTGTACTGTTAAGCAAATTGCTACAGCTCGTTGCCATGATATATGTGAAGCTAATGTGTGGCTAGGTAAACTATTTTAATTTGTTGCAATTATATGTATTATCTAGGCAAACCTTCTGGCCTAGAGAAACAACAGTGGGAAGATAAACTCTATGGACCATGAGTGAACTAAAAAAAAAAAAAAAGACAGTTACATTCACACAAGTGACAATTTGCAGTTACATACAAATTTCAAATGACCGAAGAAAGAAGGAGAAGAATATATTCGTGTTTGTGTGTGGTTAAGTGCTATATAGCTTGTTGCAGTTTTGTGTGTGTGTGTGTGTGTGTGTGTGTGTGAGAGAGAGAGAGAGAGAGAGAGAGAGAGAGAGATGAGAGATCATGACATGAGGGAAAGCCTGGCGCTGGACAGGACACACATTGAGAAAACTTGTGAATGACATAACGAAACTTCCTTGCCCGGAACCCAACGGGCGAACGAAATAGTGGAAGATCTAATAATACTTGAATAAGAGTGTTAAAGATAGAAAGTAAAGAATACGGTAGCGAGGACATAAAGTATAATAATTATAACTATAAAAATAATCTGGGCTGTAGGAGTTGCCAAAAGACAGGATGATAATATTAATAATGATATTGATAGGACAGAAGACAGCCTACGCCCCAATGGGGGATAACGGACACAAACAAAATAACTATATTTTCAATCTCTCTCTCATAGAGAGAGAGAGAGAGAGAGAGAGAGAGAGAGAGAGAGAGAGAGGAGAGAGAGAGAGAGAGAGAGAGAGAGAGAAAGAGAGAGAGAGAGAGACGCACATGAATCAGTCAGAAAGAGAATAACGGCTCAAGCAGTATCGCCTACGCCTGTCGTGAAGGTCCGTGAACCTTCCAGCGGAAGTGACCCCGGCGGCAGATGTCAACACAGACTCCATGAGCGGGATCCGTCTCACTGCGGCCTGCTGATCATGGACACATGTTTTACTACAGACGTGTCTTTGTGGTAATTCTGTTCACATCTTGTGAGTTGCACCATGGAGTAAGCACAAAACATCGATAAATATAGATTAGACTGAAAGGCAAAACGTCGTAGCCTCGTATGAAGTAAACAATAAAAATCAATCAGGTGCCGTCTCCACAATGAAGGTTGGCTGACTGCAAACTGCACTGCAATGGACCAATCTTCAAACTTCAACCAACAACAGACAGCAATACATTACTACACTAGTCTATCTATCGTCCTGACTATATTCTGTCAGACTGATGTCAGATGTTCGTCCATCTCTTGATGTTATCTTCCCACTTGTATCATTGTCTCTACCACTTGCTCCCTTGCCCTCAATCCTTGCCCTCCAGCATGGTACTATGACTGAGTCTTTTAACATGGCTGAAATATTTCATTTCCCTCTTTACCTCTTATAAGAGTACTTATTTCTTTCATCAATTCTCTCTTTATTCCCAGTTTTTCCAGAACCTCTGCATTTGATTGTTTTTGTTTCCATGAAATACGACATATTCGTCTGTATATCCACATCTCTAGGGCCTCTATGTGACTTTCTAGTTGCTTGTTCAGTGTCCGTCCAGCCTCCAGGCTTCTGCTCCAGTGGCATTGAATATACGTAGCATTTGACAATTCTCATTTTTAAATACGTTGTTAATCACTCTAGTGTCTAGATGTTAATACTTTTAATACTGATTTCATGCCATTGTATAAAAATGCATCACTACTACTTTGTTGATTGCTGCAACAAAGCAATTGAATGGAGAATGGTCGTGGATGATTGATTGAATTTAAATGCCGTTATCGGAAATCCTCTATTCTAGCAGATTCGCAGATTGTACAAAATACTAAAATACTGTAGGTCAGCATGGTGGAAAGGATAAGAATGCACGTTCTTAAACATCCGATGTGCTGATGCCGTTGTAAGGGGTTTGACCCCTACACCGAACAGTTGGACTAAAATGTTGACCTATTGTATCATCCTTGACTTGGGTACATAAATTACAGGTACCTCTGAAGATGGAGTGCGTTCGCCTGATGGCGAGGGACACTGTTAATAGGGGAAGCTAATCCAAATGCAAAATTCAGTCCAGCACTACTAGAAGTAGTGTGTATGGACTACGCTTGAGTTTAAAGCGAGCGCCAAAAAAAAAAAAAAAACTAAAATACTCTCTCAGAATTCTTCTTGGTACTTAATGCAGTGTAAAGATTATGCTGGTCTTATTGTCCATGCCACGTTGGCATTGATTTTTTTGATGATTTTCATCTGTCTGCAGTCTTCTGAAGTTCTGTCTGGTTTGTTCTTGTACTGAACATGGCCAATTATTTCTGATACTGATGTTCCCCCATTATGTCAGTCTGTCCGTCAACTTCTCTTTTGGTCTCCCCCTGCTACTCCTTCCCACCAGCTTCCCCGTTGTCTGCACTTGTACTCCAGGTTGTCAGCATGATGTACTCTAGCCACTTTAGTAATATTTTCTAAATTGCTTTTTAATTATGCAACCTGCATAGTTGGATACCTCTTGAAAAAAAAAAAATCACAACGGTACTTTATTAAAGTCTGTAGGTCAATTCTAAGCCTAGATAATAATATTTGTGTGTCAGTTACAGCGTTTAATATGGATAATTAAGGACAATCAGAGAGAGCTGGCTAGATGGAGTAATATATAAATTTAAAATATAAAATATGACAGTACAGGCAACAATTCAAGCAAAACAGGCAATTACATTTGTCCCCTCTCTATGAAGCTTCATGACAAAAGCAGTAAAACAAAGGAAAAAGATGGAAAAGTGTCAGCACACTTTTTCTTCGTTCACATTGAGATGTTAATTTCCATAATAAAAGTAGTCATTAGTTTTAGGTTTATTATATTCATATAGTTTTTGGTGGAATGAAGTTGATTGGTTGAGATTTAGAGAAGCATGATCACACATGCCAGTCAACAAGACACTTGATGGTGATGAATAGAAGACAGGTTTGCCATCAGTCTCCACGGGAACCCCATCTATGTTTTGTAATGATTACATTGGAAATATCTTGATGCATTCTGGGTCAGCACTGTGGCATAGAGGACAGTGAAACTGCATAGCAAAATTACCAACACAGCCAGTCCAGGGTTCAGAATCAGCCGTGGGTGATTTGGAAGCAGACTGCTTTGCGTTGATTTTGACAATATGAAGTTCAGCTGTTCAGAAAGCAATGGCAAACTATTGAATGTAAAATTTCCCAGTAAATAACCAACAACCTATACATGCTGGGGTTCATTGTAACATCCTGTAAAAGACATGCAGCTGACTCTAACATCTGGGTCACCGAGAGTCACAGCTTATGATTTAATTTCAGGGAACAAACGTAGCAGCCATGTCACTCAGACGTTACCTGACTCCCTCCAAGTTGTTGGTAGTTTGTGCAGCATTCTTTGTGGTGGTGTTGATGATTCTCATCACTGATCTCAGTAAGTTTACTGTTGTCTTGTTACCTTTATGTGGAAGTGGTTACTGGGGTGTTGATGATTCTCATCACTGATCTCAGTAAGTTTACTGTTGTCTTGTTACCTTTATGTGGAAGTGCTTACTGGGATGGCCAGATGTATTTAGTATGCTTTTACCAAATGTAAGAAATAGCAAACACATTCCTGCATCTGAGTAGTCTCTGAATTCTGAAGGTACAGTCTATATTGAAGTTCACTGTAGCGAAGTGAGGCTAGTCAACCATGGAGAGGATGTGCCTACAATTAGAGCTCCATGTATTGGCAGGGAATGACCCATGTGTTGGCAGGGAATGACCCATGTGTTGGCAGGTAATGACTCACGTGTTTTTGGCAGGTAATGACTCACGTGTTGGCAGGGAATGACCCATGTGTTGGCAGGGAATGACCCATGTGTTGGCAGGTAATGACCCTTGTGTTGCTCCTGCTTTAACTTGATCCAGAGCACTGTAGAGTCACCTGTTCTTATTGGACATATGGATTAATGGCTGCAGACGATATCACCACATTCAAGAGGAATTCTTCTTTTGTGCTTGTTCAGTGTAGTTCTTTATGTCATTACATTGTACTTGTTTAAAGCAGAGCTACAATATCTGCAGTGGCAACTACTGAACTGACACTGCTTGTCACATCACAAACAGCTAGTCAATGCTGGGGTTGATTGCAACGTTCTGTACATGACTTGCAACTAACGAACAATATCTGCGCCTTTTGTCCAACACCTTCATCGTCTTTCCAGCATTTCTTGCCTGGGTAGGTTTGTAGGACATTACACAGCCTTAGTGGTAGGATTTGATGAATATTTGAACTGTAGTGTCGCTTGGTGGGAACCTCTCTTGATGGATATTAGAACCCATTTGTCACGCTGCTGAAGCAGACATTTAGTGGACATCATTTACCCGTGATTTGATAGGTGAGCTGATGAGTATCACAGGCTTTTACAAATTGTGGTTTCTGGTCACTGTGTCTCTAGGGGCCACCAGTTGAGAACCTTTGCCAGTTTGTTTCAGATTGTGATGGCCATTTTTCTGCGGTTTACAATGAATGTCTTAATTTCTTCCTGGCAAGATGAACAAATTACAAATGCCAATGTTGGATATGTTATCAGCAAGGTGCAAATATCACAGCATCAGTGTAAAAACAAACAATACAATCATCATCATACACCTCATTGGTGAAGAAGTGAAGCATCAATAGGTGAAGGATGATTGCTTTTGAGCTATGCACATTTCCTACTATCATATGAGGTTTTCTTGTTGTTTTAGTGTTGTTTCCTATTTGTTGGTAAAGACTGGTCAGCATTTATGCATCTGCTTGTTGGTGTGGTGGGAAACGAGCAAGTGGACAAATTGGCTGGGTCTGCGCCGCTGGCTGGGGTATTGGTGCATGGTAAGGCAGATGTGGTCAGGGCATTTTGGAATTGTGTGTATAGTACAGAACAACGGATAAATGATCACAGCTTGGAGAGGATGGTGCTGCAGGGAGTGACCAGAGGATCTGGCCGACACTCAAACTCCAAGGAAAGGCCGGATGGACTCATAATCAGACTGTTATTGGTACCATAAGTATTGGCACTCTTCACTGGCTGTTGTAGATGAGGACGGAGCTCGTATTGAAAAATCCAGAGTGCTGTGATGTTGCTTCTTGACTCAACTCATGTATCTGCTTGTCATTTCTCAATCTTCCTAGTTGCATTTTATCCAGTGTTTTCAATTTTGTAAATGTTAAACATGATAATAACCGTTTAGTGTTTCAGCATTCAGTTTTGTAAATGTTAAACATATTAATAACCGTTATTTGTGTTTCAGCATTCAGTTGCAGCAGTGAAGAGCTGGCATCTACCAAACAGCTGCTCAAGAAATACTCAGATCAGGTGCAACTGTTGAAGAATGAACAGATCTCACTTGCCCACAAGTTGCAGGAAACTGAACTACAGCTGGCCACAGGCGGCTCAAAAAGATTGTCCAACTGGGTTAATGGCTTGCCTGTTATTTACCTGATCACTCCGACACACACAAGACTAGAACAGAAAGCCGAGCTTACCAGACTCAGTCATACCTTGATGCTTGTCAGAAACATTCATTGGATTGTCATAGAAGATTCTGAAAACAGGACAGACTTAGTTGCCAGATTTTTAAAACAGACAGGCCTTAAACTACACACATTTAAATGTGTTGACGCCAGCAGAGTTCAAGATGAATATGGATGATCCTAATTGGCTGAAGCCAAGGGGTGTCTTACAGCGGAATGCTGGATTAGAATGGCTGCGGAGAAATACATCTCCTCAGAAACAGCCTGGTGTTGTCTACTTCGCAGATGATGACAACACATACAGTTTAAAGTTATTTGATGAGGTAAAACTGATTACAATTTCAGTTCTGTCGTGTAGAAATTTGTACTTGTAGTATGTTTTCAGTTGTTTAATAGGATAACGGTCAAATTAAGTTGTTTTTTTAGTTGTTTGATGCATTTGAGGATGAATAGCTTTCATGATCGTGATCTGATGTCAATAACCTCAGCAAATGTAATTAGGAGTAGCAGAAGGAGAGGGAAGAAGAGGAAGGAAAGACAGACAAGAGCTACAACAAAGAAGAAAACAATAACAGAAGAAATAACACATTTAAGGATGCTTGGTTACAAATTGCTGTTATATCTGAGGGAACCAAGTTGGGGGTGAGAACCCAACCTGGCACAATACCCCCGTAGCTTGTGATTCATCACCTCTGGCAGCAAAAGTCCAACTCCTGGCCTTCACATGGTGGAACTGTTTTAACTAACTGGAGAAGGAGCGACTGCGAGTCTCTGGCGCCGTAAAACCAGACTGCTCTAGATATGTTTGTACGTACATACATGCACGGACACATGTTACATACATACACATGTAAACTCAAGTGAGACCACAGTCTACCCTAGCAAAAGAAAGGTGCTGAAGATAGAGGCAACCAGCCAGGAGGTGTACCACAGCAATCAGGAAGCTATGAAAGTGAATGAACGTAGGATGGTTGCGTCTCAGTTTAAGTGTGGTTCCAGCAAAGAGCTGCTTGTGTATAGTGGTTAGTGCACTTCCTCCTAAGACAATGGTCTGGTTCAATCCACTGCAGAGGCAGGATTATTTTCCAGCTGGTAAGTCTCTAGGGTCAATCCAACCTCACAAATATAGGCACCAGTCTGAGAATTGTCTGGGAAGGAGCAGGTGATGAGGAAAGGAATTGGCCACACCATCTCATATGTTGTGGCCTAGAATATGTGAAGGCCTAAGACCTGACATGCCTGTGGCAGTATCTGCTATGGGTCTATCTTTATCAGCAAGGCATGCGGGATGAATGCTGTGTCTACAACCGGTGTGATAGTGGCACCATCTACACCTTACAGCAGTTGCTGAGGACGATGGAGCCTCTGGGTTTTTTTGGACTGCTATGATGTTGGTTCCTAGAAACCAAAATGACGTGCTGTATAGAGGTATGGTGTCTACCATTAACTCAAGAAACATGAGGTATGAATGAATCTGTTAGATTGTACAACAAAAATCCCAGAGTATGAATACTTTTTCCTGTTATTGGGGTAGTAATTGGATGCCTAATCTTCTCAGATTAGAGTGAAAAATATGTGTACCCATTTGGCAAGTTAAAAAATCTGTTGGTAGTTGGAAATTGTAAAGAGTAGGCCGTTTAAGTTGCAGTGCTGGCAAAGTTTCACAAAAGACGAAATATACCTATAACAGAATATTGATAGCACATGTGATTTTAGTATATAAACATTGGGATCCTCATCAGCATGGAGTTGGTGAGCTAAGCTGAGTGATATTCTTCTGGTAGGATCTACCAGAGAGATATAGCATTGTTGAATATTTCAAATGCCATGAAGATGATCCTTGAATTCAATAGAACAATCAGTTGATGAAAGTTTACAGTTGTTTGATGAGGTGAAAGTAGCATTCAGTTGTGCATATTTTAGCTGTTCAAAGATTCCTGGGGATTGTGGATTGGAGATACAAAGTTCGTGCTTAGTGTGATGCCTTCGGCCGGCCGCTCTATGGAAAGAGACTGAGCCTTCTGTGATAAACCTCAGTTCAATGAAGTCTGTTCTCTTGCCTTTTAACCCTTTTATTTTAATTGTTTGATGAAAGTTTTCACTCGTTTGTCTAATTGTGTTAATTATATCAGCTTAACTTTCATTTGTTTCACTGAGCAAAAGTAGCACGTACTTGTAAATTTTCAGTATAAAGTTTGGTATCTCGTAGTGATGTTTTCATTTAACACGGTTAATACTGGTTGATAGTTTATTGTTTAAAGCTGTTAGATGAGATAAAAATAGTGTGTGGTTGGAAACTTTGTTCGTAACGCAAACATTAAAGTACATTTTCAAACTTTTATTTTAAATGTAATATTTAAATTTGAAACTTAATTACTTGTAACCTCCCTTTAAAGTTATTATCTTGTGTTAGGTATTGTTTTTAATTACTGATTGGTACATATTTTTTAGCAAATTTATTAATTTATGTAAATTTGAATGTCATTTAAAAACAATTATATTCCAGATGAGATTAACAAAAAAGGTGTCAGTATGGCCTGTGGGGCTGGTTGGGTATTTAAGATATGAGAGACCAATTGTCCAAAACAGTAAAGTAAGTACACATTACCGGTTTGTCCTTATATTATTCTAAATTATTTAGTGAATGTTATGTATATTCAACACTACTTTATGGTACGGAAGCTTGAACATTGAACAAGCAACTAGACAGTTGAATAGAGGCCCTGGAGATGTGGATATACAGACGAATCTGTTGTGTTACATAGAAATCAAAACTATCAAATACAGAGGTTCTAGAAAAATGTGGAATGAAAAGATAGTTGACACAAGAAATAAAAAAGAGGCAAGTGAAATATTTCCACCACATTAAAGAATATAACACTTTTATAAAAACCATACTGGAGGGTGAGGTTTTAGGCAATCTGTAGATAACGATACAAGTGGTGGAGATAACATCAAGAGATGGACGAATGTACTGAGTGTTGTGATGCCAGTTCTTGACTCAACTCAACTCTTGTACACATGTGATGGTGATAGATTCTTGTGGTGACCGTTTTCACAGTTTGTTATGGGGACATCCAAGTGTCTGGTGGTATATCGGGGTTGGGAGCCTGGTGGCTAGATGCTTGCCAGCTGGTTCGCTGGTTATGGGTTTACATCTACATCAAGGCACATTTTAAAATAACCTGAGCTCCAAGGTTGACCCAGGGAACCAGGAAATGTCTTGGAAGTAAAGCTGGTCAGCGTGACACTGACCACATCAGCCACTGAGTGCAGGTTGGTCTAGGAAATGAGGGTCTTGCACCACATGTTCTATACGCCTTAAAGCCAGTGAAAGTGTCCTTGACCTTGTTTTATACTTTAAAAATCTGGCAACGAATATTTTAGTTGTTTGTTTTCATGGTGAGTTGATTTTTGAGCTCTGTGAATGTAATACACTTGTAATTTTCTTGCTGTCATTATGTCCCCCATTGGGCGGCTGCAGACTTTCGTGGACTAAAAGAGACAGGTGACTGAAAGATATCGAGGTCATGTTTTTGTAAATCTTATTGCATTTTTCACCTGTGTTATCCAAACTCACAGGTAATTGGCTGGTTTACATACTGGAAACCTAGCCGTCCCTTCCCCATGGACATGGCGGGGTTTGCCGTCAACCTTCAGCTGATCCATGATCACCCAGAGACCGCATTCACAAACTCTGTACAGAGAGGCTACCAGGAGTCCACACTACTCTCAGGACTCAAAATTTCCCAGGATGATCTGGAGCCGAGAGCAAATATGTGTACAGAGGTGGGTTGTCTGCGTGTGTGTGCCCAGTGAAATGTGTACTGAGGTGGGTTGTCTGCATGGGGGGGGGGGTTTGGTTTTTTTAAAATAAAAATTACATGTATCTCAGAAGTCGGAGTAGGTTCGCCTGATGGCGAGGGACACTGGTAATAGGGAAAGCTAATCCACACACAAAATCCAGTCCATTGTTACTAGAAGTGGTAGCACGTTTGAGTTCACAGCAAACGAACGCAAATATAAAGCCAAAATATTGATAACACTCATCATCATCATTATGTGGCCCTGCCAATCGGTGCAGTCGATCATGTTCCTTTACAGACAGCTGTTCTCTGTGTTCTTGATCAATTCGACCACTGCTTGTCTTCCATATCCTTAACCTTGGACTGCCAGAGTCACTGACAGTGATTGCCTGGAAGAGGCTGATGAAACTAGAATATTAGATACAACTATAAGAAAGTGACTGGGAGCATGCTCTGGTCTTGTAATGAGAAGAGAGGCAGTGGAGAATATCGTGACAACTGGAAAGATCAGTGGTAACAGGGGCAGAGGCAGACCAAGAGGAATGATGTTGGATGGACTGAGACTGCGACATGAAGGAATTTCTTCAGCAGTTGATCTAGAGGACCAAGGACCAAGATCTGTGGAAAGACATGAGCACCTACACCAGCTAGCAATACAGATGATGATGATGATGATCTCTAAGCCAACTCATCCAGCATGTTCTCCTTCTGTTAACCTCTGCCTCCATCACCCGTGATCATCCTGGTTGTCACAAACTTCTCTATATCCTTCGATAAACCTAAAATATTTATAGCCCAGGATGATCTGATAGCATATCCTTGAACTCATCAGATTCCATGCCAACAGTTGTGGATGATCATGTGCCTTCACAGCTTGCCATGCCATCAGCTGCAGGCAATCATGTGTTTGCACAGCTTTCATTCTCTAGCCAAATGTTTGAGTTCATGTGCTGGTTTGTCCAGACTTTTCCATGCATTTACATTAGT
>JACEFZ010006223.1:0-14732 GCA_014155875.1 Cepaea nemoralis | reverse complement strand
ACAGTCAGGGGCACAGGATGAGAATGAACTACACCTTATTAAAAAACACAATTACACCTTCCTCTTTTACATATACTCTTTGCTTTAATAAATTTCTTGTTTTATTTGTTGAAGCGAGAGTTGTCAAGTGTGTTATCTTGGAGAAGAATGAGAGGGGGCATGATCCAGGGGTGAGTAAGAGTGAGAGGAAGGTGTCTTCAGATTGAGGGAGTGTGTGGACGGAGTCTGCTGGATATCTCCAGAATAGAGATATTGAATTAAAACAAATGTGGGTATCGATTCTCTTCACTCCAGGGACGACACTAAAGTGGTAAAGAAGAACAAGTAACTAATACAACATTCATTCTTTACGCACACTACAGTACTCATCTCTCTTTACCTCTGAAGTCGGAGTGGGTTCACCTGATGGCGAGGGACACTGGTAAAAAGGAAAGCTAATCCACACGCTAACATCAGTACGGTGCACAAGAAGAAGTAGCACGTGTATGGACTACGTTTGAGCCTAAAGCGAGCGAATGCAAAGAAAAATAAATAATAAAATTCGACTTTTTCAGGCAATTGTTATTAGTTATATTGGCAGTCCAAGGCATTTGCAACAGTCCGGTCAGGGAGCACTCATCGTTGTTTCTGAGCTCTTTCTAATTTGTTCGTTCATGTCACTGCCATATGGCAAGCAGGTTCCATATACCACGTCAGTACTCACTTTCTGTCTGTCAATGACAGAGACTTATTACATTACATATCATTTTCTGAAATGCAGCTGTTGCTTTACATTTTTTGCCCTTAATCTCAGTCGAAAGCCAATTGAAAACGAGAAACTGTTAGATGTAATTAAGTCTTTTATTTGACAGATAAAACCAGAACAAAAGGACGTCCCGAAAGCATTTTTCGCGACAGTTAATGATTTCGCAAAGACCGGGACAACCATGAAAAACCGGGACGCCTGTCAACTAGACAGTACAGGATCCCCGTGTCCTAGATTCTAGCTAGTTCATTCACCGCCAGTCTGACAGTCCCAGTTCCTACAACCCAACCAGATTGCTAAGACCAAGTCTACACTGACAGGTCGCTTGAAGACTTCCATATTGGGTTACCGGAACCCAGCCTGCGACGGCCGCTCCAGGTACTTACGCTTGTCAGTCAGGTCAATTAATAATAAACCTCTGTCTGCTTTGGCTAGAGTTCACAAGAGCTGATTGCCACGTGAGGACTAAAGCCTAGAACAACAGCACTGGTCGTCTACTGTGTCTCACGGCCAGCCATGCCCTCGCGGTGTCTCCAATGCGTTTTGATAGCTCTCAAACAATGATAATCACACGAGTAAACAAGGGGCCATCAGCCCGACACAGACATGAAGAAAGTGAGGAGGGCGAATGCAAACAGATAACGCAGTTAGCGCCCCCTGATCGCCTGTAGTGCCCTGAATGCGGTATGGGTTTGTCGCCATGTTATAAGCTGGATTCGATATGCTATGTTGCATGTTTGACTTCTATTCCCCAGCCCTCGCGACAAATATCTGCCCACCATTTTTTCGTCCATCTTTCCCATATTGTTGTATTTGGACCCGCATTGTGTGTGAGAGTAACTCGATGGCGCCGGGCAGTTTTGTCCTCTAGTCGGGTACTATGTCAGACAGGAGTAGGCAAAAAAATAGCCTAAAAGGGAAAAAGAGGTTAGAATGGATTCAAAGAGTGCCGTGATAGTTCGTGGATTGTTTGTCATTAGTAACCGAGCAGGTTCTGGGAGGCTGTCAATGTTCGAGAGATGGGACAACATGCGCGCGGAGAAGTTAACAACCTACTCAGTGTTAACAGCACGCGACTGGCTGACGCCAAGCCCTCATAGGGGCTGGGTTTCCGCCAGTCCGAGTCAAATTGCAGTCAAACATCGGGATGGCGTCAGAGCTATAGGAACAGAGGCAGTGTTGGTGAAATGGAAAGTAAAAACGTAACACAACACACAGAAACACACGGAAGCACGCGCGTACACGTAAGCCCGCACATATGCCTGCTTATAGCCTGAAGAAGAAAGGCAGCAACAACGCCTTCCAAATGTAATGGGGAGAATCATCTGTGTATATTTGTAATGGTGTGGTATATCTGGGTTATGGGATTTATATTTGTAATGGTGTGGTATATCTGGGTTATGAGATTTGACAACAGTGTTCTGGCTTACAAGCACACGGCTACCGGATCAATCCACCAACTTCTTCTTCTTTCTTCTTATTCATTATCACCTTATTTTTCCTCTGCTGCTGTGCTATTCCCCTTCCTCTTACAGATCCTTCTGTTAGTGTTCTTTTTCCTCCTCCACTTCTTTTCTTCCTCTTCTCCTACTCTTCTAGGGCCTCATTTCTTCCTCTTCTTCTTTTCCCACCCCTCCTACTCCACCTTCTTCGTCTTCAACTACTTCTCCTCCTTCTCTTCTTCTTCTTCTTCTTCTTTTTCTTCTTCTTCTTCTTCTTCTTCTTCTTCTTCTTCTTCTTCTTCTTCTTCTCCTCTTCTTCTCTACCTTCTTTTTCTGCTGCCGTTCTCATGTATGCTCAAATGGAGAGCATGTCCTCAACTATCTGGTGCTAAAGCATATTTCCCTGTGTCATATTTCTAACCCAGTCCCTGGTACTACCAGGAGACCTACTGTCGTGTGTGTAAAGAATGAATGTCGTAGTAGTTATTTGTTCTTTTTTACCACTTTAGTGTCGTCCCTGGAGTGAGGGGAATCAACACCCACATTTGTTTTAATTCAATATCTCTAACCTGGAGATATCCAGCAGACTCCGTCCACAACACTCCCTCAATCTGAAGACACCTTCTTCTCACTCTTACTCACTCCTGGATCATGCCCCCTCTCATTCTTCCCCAACATAACATACTTGACAACTCTAGCTTCAACAAATAAACACAAGAAATTTATTAAAGCAAAGAGTATATGTAGGAGAAGTGTGTGTGTGTGTGTGTGTGTGTGTGTGTATACTGTGTAGAATGTGTGACGTATACTCTAAAGTGTATATAGACTTAGATCAGTGTTCAGGAGTATAGTCATTCTCATTACTGTGCTGAGAACACACTAGCACCATGTATTCCAGACAAGCAACCTCACCAAGGTGATGCTTCTCCGGTCACGTGAAGACTTCCTCCGTTGTCTCTTGAACCACTAGGATGCTTTGACACCCATGACCAACACTGTCTAATGAGAGTCTTCAATCTGATTCCCACTATGAATTTCCTCTGTTATTTAACTGATTGTTAATTAGAAAATTCTAACCCTATTGTCACTGTTACTGGGGAAATCTTAATGGATCTAGTGTCACTGGTTTTAAAGATTCCCCATATTAACATCACACTCTGAATGTTCTATGTATTTCTATAAATTTGTATGAATGTTCCTGATATCAGTAGTGTATATATACAATGTTCTGACTGTTCAGTGATACACCTATCACTTGCTAAACATCAATATCATCAGCATGTCCTGCTCAGCAGAAGCCAGATTCCCGCAAACCAACTTGGGTATAAGCCCAATGTAGCGGCCTCTCAGCAACTTCTGTCTTCAAATTCTGAGCCATCATCTTCAAAAATGTGTTAGCTTCACTGTTGAACATCATAGCACACATACATGGACCTGTAAATGGAACCTGTACAATAGAGAATACTATAGTGAGGGCAACTCAATCCTGGCCGGAATTAGGTGAGTGTAGGCCAATAGCAGCACTCAGATCTATAACAGAGATCCGATCTCTGTCATACGGCCAAATAACTCATCATATGATCTGAGACATGGCAACACCAGGAAAGAATAAAGGAACGGGTAGAAACCCAGCAGATGCCCTACTGGAAGATCCTACCATTTCACATTCCTCTCCTCCCTCTCAACCATCCTTAATCTCTCTAATTATTATTCCACTACATTGTCCTCAAATCCCTGAGTAAAATGATATATCACTCAAGCTAGTTGAAGACACACAATAGGATACTAGTGCCGACGCTCCTATTTTACTTTTTAGCACCGCACTTATAGAACATTCTATCACTAATCATAATACATTATATCCCCACACCTATAATACATTATATCACCACACCTATAATACATTATATCACCGCACAGTACTGTACTCTATTCCTAATCATACTCTAAGTTAGATATGATTAATAGCCTACCATATGCCTATTCCGGTTGCTAATCGAAACTAGGCAATCACAGACTGGATCTATGTCCGCCGATAAATATCAACAATTTGACACCCTAGTTTCTTTCATTGAACACAACTCGGAAAACTGCACCGATCTTTCCCACTTCAGAAATCTTGATCGACTAACTCCACTTGTTTACCGCAACGCTTTTTATATTGGGCTGGAGTGACGTCACCAAAAAGTCTAGACGCTGATCCGTCCAGAATCTGGTTTCCTCCTCCTGTTCTAGACTAACTGGAGTCAATCCGCCGTCAAATTTTCTTTCATTTGGGGAAATTCTTTGTCCCGTACATCAATAGTTCAGTCTGTCTGTGAACCACAGAATTCCCCACATCACAGAATCCATCCCGCGTCTGTCCAGACTTTCCGTCTAGCACTTCAAAGGCTACTACCGCCTTGGCAGACGTTTGGCGTTGTTATTCGTTTCTCGAACAACCCACATCATAAAGATTCGCCGACCAGGGATAGACATTTTGACGCGGCGTATCTTGTTTCTCAGTTAGAAATGCCGATCGTGTGTAGACAGTTTTAACGACGTATTTTTCTCAGTCTGTACAACATCAAAGGGTTGGTTGTTTTTGCAGACTAATGTCGGGTCTTGTTTGTCATCGATCGCAACTAACAAGTTTGTTTTCCCTGACACCTACCCGCCATGAATCTGAGGTGTAGAGACGGGTATTCAACCTCATTTAAATGGTACGTTCTCATTCAGAGAACAGTTATATATTTAAAATTTAAACAAAATAGCTAACTATAAGACGAGAAATTTTGGTTGACTAACAGAAGAGAAATGTTGGTTGCTAAGCTCAAGAGAAATGTTGGTTGACTAATACACGAGAAATGTTGCTTGGTTAACACATGAGAAATATTCGTTGACTAGCACACGAGATATGATTTTTTTTTTTTTTTTGTGCGCTAACACATGTGAAATTTTGATTGACAAGGAAAAGAGAAATGTTGGTTCATAATCACACGAGAAATGTTGGATGATAGCCACACGAAACATGTTCGTCGGTAATCACACCAGAATGTTGGTTAATGGCCACATCAAATATTTTTTTTTAAAGTCGCTTAAAAGTTGACAGGGTTGACTTCATTGCACCGGGTTTTATCCCATATGGCTCGTTCTCTTTCCGCAACGCGGAAAGCGTCGCACAAAGCATGAACTCCGTAGCTCTAGTGACGACCCACCGGAGTCTCCGAAAAATTTCACTCGGCCCGGAATCGAACCCACAACCTTCGGAGCCCGAGTCAAGCGGTTTGACCACTTCACCACGGAGACTCCCAGAGACACCACAGAGAATTCGAATATTTCATGACAACCAACAATTTTATTCCAAAGCCAAAAGTGGGGTAAACAAACGCAATCGTACAAACAAAAGTAAATCGATCACTTACAAACGGCATGTCCTTGCTTCACAATCTACAAACAGCTGGGAGCACACAAGCCGAAGCCATTGGAATCTACAGCCGCAACAATCTACAATATAGTAGATTTCTTGATAGAACGTGTAATTGAAGCCAAATGGGTAATGTACACACAGCACAATAAAGCAGGACACAAGTTGTTGTCTCACACAGCACAATAAAGTAAGCCATAAGTTGTTAAACAGTCAGTCAGTCAGTCAGTTAGTCGCAGTTCCAACTTCACAGCAACGGGTCGTCCCCATTATGCTCCGTTCCTGTGCCAGTGAATATCACACAAAATGCACCCTACTGCCCAATGTGAAAAGTGAAAAAGACAGGAGTCTCGACAAACAACCCGCACAGATACACTGTGCATAATGCCGCCGCCAGAATGTCAACACAATAGTCCCCCACAAAAAACCCAGTTCATTTCTGATGAAATCGGCAGTCATTTTCCCATCTGGATGTTTCCTAAATGTTCACCCACACAGTCCACGAAATACAGTTCATCGTCGATGGTAGTGACAGTCAACCAGAAGCCCAGCAGCCACGCATTTCTGCATAAGGCAAGAACTGGTCAACTCTGGGACATAGCCATCTGCCATCGCTCCGAACATGCAGTCACGTTCCAAAAAACCTCGGGCAGATTCAAAAGCATTTCACACGAAACTCACAGCTCACAGTGTCGCGCCACGCACTCACTCAGTAGCAGGGCGTTGTCGCTGAAATAGATCAGGTCAGAACAAATACGAAGTAGACAAAGACATTGTTCTGGTGCAATTTGCACGTCCTTTCATGGACACTGTAATCAAACCCAAGATATTCTCTAATTAATTTTAAGTATAATTTTTTTATTTTATTTAAATATTGTCATTGCTTTTTGAAGCAATCAACGTTTAGGTCCACCTAATCGATTCAATCATTTACCCCGTCGTTCGTTACACAACGAACATGTTAGAACAGTGCACGGACTCCATAATATGAGTTACATTATAAAAAAGAATAGCCAGTAGCAGAACTTGGAGTATCTAACTCTAACATTAATTCAGTGTTGTAGTATAAATGAGAAACAATGAGAATGACTAACAACTAATACTCATAAACTACAAATTCAATTAATAAATAAACACATATCTATTAGTTTGGCGCTCATTGAAGTAGAAGTAAATTGTAGACAATAGAGGACGCACTAGACAACATACAATTTGATAGCTGACTACCGGGATTCGAACCTGTCACCTCCAAATGACGACAGTGCCTAGCTGCAATAACAAGTGTACTTCGACGCATGACCAACTAGTTGTGTGCATGTCCTTTACATAATGTCGCAGTCAACCCTAGCATTTTATTAGATGTTCGTGATTTCTTAGCAAGTTTACGTTCACTAGTTTTATATTGTTTTCTGAACGACCAGCACTTATACCAGTGTGTGAAAACCAACACAAGGCTGACTGTTGCCAAATCACTTGAAGCTGTGTTTCGAACGCGGTCAGCGGGATTACGAACTGCGCCTGTAAAAACTTCGCCAGGGAGCTGGCCACGCAATCAACTTCTTCTTTTTTTTTTTGGTTCGCATATCCTTTACAGGACATTGTTATCAACATCAATATCTTTCAGCTGATTGTTGATTTCATGGCAAGATTACGCTCAGTAGTTTGCCATTGCTTTCTGAGCGACCGGCTCACATACCCCGTAAGTTACCGACGCGGAGAGAACCGCTACCGATTCTCGCGCACGTCACGTTACTCACGAGAGTATACGGGATTACGGAGAAAGACGTTAAACCTCTAGGCCAGGGAGCCCGCCTTCGATCAACTAGACACCCACAGTTAAATGCATTTGGCGATTGTGCAGACAAGGAGGGCTAAAATGAAATAACAGAGCTACCAATGTGGAGGTGGTGGCGAGAACTAAGCACATCCCAATGAATCACACGATGAGAAACCTACATTGGGCTTGTTAGGACACACTGAGAACACCTGGTAGAAGCTTATCTATAGATTGTGTTTTCTCTGGAACTCACACGACGAAACGAAGCAGAGTGCAACCTATAACACAAAGAGACGAGAGTTAAAGAGACATAATTATTATGGTGCTATCAAAGAAAATGGTGATACCAAAATGTGACATAGAGATAGAAGGAAAAATTCTTAACCAAGCAGATAATTTTAGATACCTAGGGGTATTTATAACATCAGATGGAAGATGTACAACAGAGATTAAGAGCAGCATAGAGCAAGAAAAAGTCGCATTTCAGAAAATGAAGAGTATCTTATGCAATAATCACTGAATGTAAGAAAAAGAGTGATGAAATGCTATGTAGAACCAGTTTTGCTGCATGGCAGTGAATCTTGGAATGTAAATGAACAAATTAAGAAGAAATTAGAAGCAACAGAGATGTGGTTCCTGAGACGAATGTTGCGAATTCCTTGGACTGCCAGAGTATCTAACAACAACTGCCTGAAACAGGCTAATGAAACTCGAACATTATATACAACAATAAGAAAGAGACAAACAGCTTTCTTCCTTCATGTGATGAGAAGAGAGGCATTGGAGAACATCGTGACAGCTGAAAAGATTGAGGGGAAGATAAGCAGAGACAGACCAAGAGAAATGATGCTGGATGGACTGAGACGGTGGCATGGAGGAATATCAACGGTAGAGTTGATCCAGAAAACCAAAGACCGAGATCTGCGGAGAGCCATGAACGCCTACGCCAGCTGGCAGGGCACTTGATGATGATGATGATGATTATTATTATTATTATTATTATTATTATTATTATTATTGATGCTTTAGCTGGCTTTGAACTCAAGCGTAGTTCATTCACGTGCCTACTACTTCTTGTGCACTGGACTGATTGTTTGCGTGTGGATTAGCTTTCCCTATTACCAGTGGTGACAACTGTCAAGATTGAGGGGAACAGAACAAAAAGGCAAAGAAGTACATATCTAGCTGGCTAGGCTATATGGCATGGTTGAGACAAGAATACAGGGCTGATCCACGACTCTTGTGATCGTACGAGATAGTGAAACATGAACGCACACGCTTATAGCCATGGCACATGATAATGATGATGATGATGATTACCAGTGTCCCCACTCGGGCTTCTGAGATACTTGTAATTTACGTCCCTGAGTCAAGGACGAGAAGTCAACATTTTAGGATAACTTACCAGCGTATGGTTTGAGCTCGCTACCCCTGCATCAGCACAGGCAAAGTGCGAGGTCTCTTAACCATTCGGCCTTGCTGACCTCAGAGAGAGAGAGAGAGAGAGAGAGAGAGAGAGAGAGAGAGAGAGGGAAGGGGGGGGCCATCAGGAGACATCAAAAGACATGACGTCATGGCGCGAGCTGACTGGTTCTAATATCACATCAATCTCTTCAGTGAATGTATCATCATCAATTGTCCCATGTCGATAAGCGTAGGCGAGCACAGTGCCACAAATCATACGATCACCATTCTAGAACCGTGGCATCCCCAGGAAGGTTAGCCCGGTCAACATTTGAAGGTGACTCGTTCAAATCCCGCTGTGCTAGATATAGCTATCAATTGTTATATTGTCTGGTTAGTTAGTCGTTAGTCGTGGTTCCAACTTCTAGGCCAAGTGTCGCCTCGTAAGCTCCGTTCCTGTGTCTAATATCTACTTCCTTCTTCTGCTTCTACAGTGCCCATCAATACGTGACAATTTATTTATGAGCTGAAACAGTTAAACTCCAACAACAACGGCCAATCCTGGTAGTCAATAATCTACTTAGATTCAAGGTTTCCCAAATCTGGGATATGTCTCGGGGCGTAGAAAACTCCAACCCAAACCCATTGTCTGCATTCAATGGTTAAAGGATGTACAAACATAGCACAGCATGATACGAGATTCGTGCCATGCCAGAGAGGGCACGGTATAATATCAGTTACCGTTACCAGAAGCAAGAATTTACACACTGCATTGTTGTCACCGACAGACGGGTTATTTCTCGTTTGCATTCACTTTTTATAGGTAATTTAAAAACCGAAAAAAAGAAACGGATATAAATGAGCCGTTCGTGTATATTCTTTTATATAATTTATTTGATGTAGTTAATTATCTTTCGCGACAACGATGGTTCTAATGATATATATATATATATATATATATATATATATATATATATATATATATATATATATATATATATATATATATATATATATATATATATATATATATACAGCTATCTTTCTTTTTGTTCTTTAACATTTGCTCGCTTTGAACTCAAGCGTTGTCGATACTCATATAACCCCCTTCCTCTTGTAACTTGCGTTGTCGATGTGAAGCATAAACAGCGGGAGTATCCATTTATTGGTTTCATGTATCAAGATTCCCATGGACTCTGCTATACTGGACTGATTTTTGCGTGTGGATTAGCTTTTCCTATTACCAATGTCCTCGCCATCAGGCCAACCCACTCCGACTTCTGAGGTACTTGTAATTTACGTCCCAAAGTCCAGGACGAGAAGTCGACATTTCAGACTAGCCAGCCGGTGTAGATGTTGAACCAGCTACTTCATTATCAGCACAACGGAAGTTTAAGAGCAAGCGCTCTTATCCATTCGGCGATACTGACTTCTACAAATGTAGTCTTTCAGTTTATGTTCATAGAACAGTATGTATGAATATCTGACAGGAAACGGCTTACACTGAACGATCTTTGATGTTGAAAAGTAATAAGAGCACAGATTTAGTTCAAGACTATGGTGATGCATGAGGTGGCCAACCATGGCCGCCCACGCTTATCGGCATGGGACGTATTGATTGTGAGATATACATGGAAGAGATGAGTTTGGTATCATTGGGACGTGTTGATTGTGAGATATACATGGAAGAGATGAGTTTGGTATCACTGGGACGTGTTGATTGTTGATATACATGGAAGAGATGAGTGTGGTATCATTGGGGCTTGTTGGTTGTGAGATATACATGGAAGAGATGAGTGTAGTATCATTGGGGCTTGTTGATTGTGAGATATACATGGAAGAGATGAGTGTGGTATCATTGGGGCTTGTTGATTGTGAGATATACATGGAAGAGATGAGTGTGGTATCATTGGGGCTTGTTGATTGTGAGATATACATGGAAGAGATGAGTGTGGTATCATTGGGACGTGTTGATTGTGAGATATACATGGAAGAGATGAGTGTGATATCATTGGGATATGGAATTGTGAGATATACATGGAAGAGATGAGTGTGGTATCCTTGGGGCGTGTTGATTATGAGATATACATGGAAGGATGAGTTGGATATCATTAGAACCAACAGTTCTTGTCAACATGTCCACGCTCATCTCATCCTGGGGTGAGAACCAGGTAAATACTGATCTAGAGGCGGACACCTGAACTTCTTCGCCATACCGCCCCATGACAAAGTAGTGACAATGTACAACAGTAGCAAACAAACTGGCTTTCATATCCAGGTCTGACAATCAAAGGCTGAGTAAATTTCGGGGTGAAAACACTAAACGTCAGAAAGTAGTCCCGGAGATGATGGCGCTCGATCTTGTTTGAAGGCAGCAGGATATAGCTTTCAAACCAGTTCCCGGGATGTTTACATCTGCTTAATGCTCGCTCCTCCCCGAGCTTTTGCTGTTGTGAACGGCGAGTTTAAAATGAGGCGGTTTCGATCGTTTAACTGACATTGCGATGGAGGCCATGCTCATCATCTGGTTTGGGTTTTCAGATCACTAGTAGCGGCGCCGTTTTGGTAAATAGGAGCCTTTGTGATGCAGGGGTAGAACTAAGGCCATAGTGTCATATGGTGGTGGTGGTGGTGGTGGTGGCGGTGGTGGTGGTGGTAGTAGTAGTAGTAGTAGTAGTAGTAGTAGTAGTAGTAGTAGTAGTAGTAGTAGTAGTAGTAGTAGTAGTAGTAGTAGTAGTAGTAGTAGTAGTAGTAGTAGTAGTAGTAATATAGGATGAGAAGGTAGAGAAAAAGAATACGATTATAATAATGGTGTGATAATGACGATGATGATAATAACGGCGTAGAATGATGTCACCCCTCCCCTTCTCAGCCCACCCCCAAGTGTGTTTACCTGTTACAGAAACACATTTCTCACCAATCACTCTACCTGACAACACCTTAACACATCAACAACAAACAACACCTTAGGTAACTCACAAACAACTCGTTAGAGTTATTCCCCTTGCCCCCTGGCTTGACAGATAAGACGCTAGATAAGGCCAATCAGAATGTAAACAATGTAGCCAACGTGGCATATTACAACCACTGACAACATGGCGGACCCCAGCAATCTGTTAGTTGTCAGTTTGTCAGTCGGAGAGATATATAGTCGACCCGACACGGTTTTGGAGTAGGTCTGAATGTTTCATGTTGTTTGGTAAATATAGGTTGTACGGGAGCTCAAATACAAGTCGTGTGGCTTTTCACACAACACAGAATTACACAATAAATGTGTATATACCATAATCACACAACAAATGTGTATATTTAAATATTGAGCACAACCCACTACTGGCAACGCCGATCGCATTCTGGTATGAACCTAAGGCCTATCCACGTCAATATGGAAGCACTATACTCGAGTTTCGCTTTCGTTTGAGCATTTGGGAAGATAAGCGAGTTCTAGACAGCCGAGTGCAGATACTCGAAAGGCTGTTGATACCAATAAGACTGTGGCAACTCTGGTCGGGCAGATAAACCCGAGGACCAAGGAAAGCACGGACTTAAGTGTTGGAAAAAGAACCGCCCTAAAGAAACTATTGATTGCTACTGTAAATTGCAATCATTAAGGAAAGTCACACAAGACTAGAGTGGGCTAAGAGGACACACGTTTGATGGGATCATCCAGAGGACTGCGTCGAACAAAGTTGGAAGGAGCCTGACTTTATTGGAAAGTGGCGAAATCATTCTGACACGGGCGGTGATCAGACAAAAGCACCCGTAGGCAGGCGAGCAATTATCCACGGGACAGGACTCCTACGTAAGTTGGTTAATTTTAATTAGAAATCTATTAGTCTGTAGTCGGGCGTGGGTAATGGTACTTAGGTTTAGGAAGCGTTGGCAAACTACAACTGACAGATAACGGGATTGACTGCGACGTTCTATAAGGAGGTAAAGAATACGTAACTAACTATTCAACTAAAATTCACAGTGACTAGTTACGGAATAGGAATATGAGCGCCGAGACCGTACAAATGGTAATTATGTGCGAACGTTATTAGCGGCATCAAAAGTCCCCGAATTATTTCTCAATCAAAATGTAAACACGGCGAGTACGAGACGCGACCGCTAGGTCAAGCCATTCAATGAGGCCAGGTGAATACAGCGGATGAATGGACCGCGCTTGGAGCAAAGCCTGCAGATGAAAGAATGTGCTTGTATTGTTGCCAGCCCGGCAGAGTTGAATCGGGGTCAGTTTGCGGCGGAGAAAATAGGGCATACAACTGGTTAGCAGTACAACCTAAAAGTAGCGGGTTCGGACCTTCATGGAGAATCGGGGGTAAAAGGCTTAAATGGCTTTAATACTATAAGGCGAGATAGGGAAATAGAGAGCGGTGAATAGATACAACTGGACGAGCACTAAGTGAGCTGAAGGGGACAGGAATGCCTTTGGATATAAACGTTACAGACAGATTGGGGGGATATATCCTGGGTAGAGAAAAGGGAACGTGCGTCCATACTTCAAGAGCTGAATATTGGAGGAGATTGGCTTATAAAGGCGACAAACTATACTGCGGGGATGGATGAAGAGGCATGTTTATCAATTATCATAACTAGGGTGTTGTTAGGCGTGATATTAATCTATGTTGTCAACTTGGGTTTGTGTTAATAGTTGTGTGGGTTTATGTAGTCAATGTTGACGGCCCATAGTGGACTTATGTACTGCAAAAGATTATAATGATTGTAGGAGTTTTAGTGTAAAGGGGCATTTCATATATGTGATTTGTGGGCAGTATCTGGTCCCATCTTGTTGTCTTATAATTACTGTTAGGGTACCAAGCTGCAATGATATTGTTGATGATGTAGATTTATGTTGTTATTAATAATGGCTATGATATTAATACGTGCTGTTGAGGACGATGATGGCGCCAATGATAAGGAGACATGGCGCTAGTACATGTCACTGGTGTATTGTGTTGTCGGCCTCGGGGACAGAAGTGTTGTTGTTACCTGATGTAGTTGTTAATATGTGGTGTCCAGTTATCAGCTGTTGTGTTATGTGTTCGGTGCGGGGAAACCCGGCCGGTGTGGGCAAGCGGGTCAGGAGTTGTTGTCTAGGGTTGTCTAAAGCCGAATTGTATGTGTCTGTCCGCTGTGGAAAGACTGTCAGTGTCCGCGTGGGTATTGTATTAATGTCACATGATTATTAAACTTGGTAAAGTGTTTTAGGGATTATGGGTTGATGTTGGCATCAGGGGACACTGGTTGATGGTGTACGACCGCCCAGGCAGTGATGGAATATCACTGACCCGATGTCAATACACGTAGCAGAAGACGAGGGTGAGTAGCAGGTTAATGACACCCGATGATGCTGTTCACATAGTCAAGGGTGTCTTTTTGTTTAATTTTCAGGTTGTCGCTTGATCGATTGCCTGGGTAAACTAGTGGGCGGTCATTTGACGGTGGAAGTTGGTTGTGTGCATCTTTAGTAGATTTATATACTTTCTTGTCAGACTTGCATACTTTATTATTATATTCCCCTGATTGATATGTGACTAGTTATTGGTTTAATTGCGTGCAATTCCTTAGTTTGATGGTATTATCTTGATGCTAGCTACCTGACAGCATTCTCCCATAATTGTTTGAATTGTTACCGCACGACACTTTGTATACTTTGTAATGTCTTTTGAGAAGCAAATAAACTTGATTCAGTGTTAGCTTATTCTTCTTAGTGCCTGTACTGTGCTTGTCGGTTAGGATAGTGTTGTATTCGTGACCTGCGTACCTGTATACTTGTGAAGTTGGTAGATAAAACCAAGGGTAATCACAAATCAGTGGTTATCTCTACAACCGGAAGACGGACAATCTTTATCTTTCAATTCTTTATTCTCTCCTCCACACTTCTCTCTCTCTAATCTCTCATCTTCGTGCTATCACAAAATTGGCGCTGCGGAACCGGATTCTTCCAAAGTAGCT
>JACEFZ010006222.1:0-14618 GCA_014155875.1 Cepaea nemoralis | reverse complement strand
ATATTAGATTTTCACAAACGTAACATCACGATTAAATATTTCCAGGACGATAAAAATCGGCGTTCACCGCAACCAAATTGTTGTTCCACAATTTTACGATCCAAGATGTAATATACCCGTTGGGAATGAAAAACATTAACCAGGAAATACACCGTATAAATAGCAGTGAACAACCGGAACACCGCCTGTTTTTCACCAACCCACACACACACACGAGGCAGGAGAGATTCAATGAGCGAAGGGAGTGATAGTCTCTTCAAAATCAACTTAGCAAAGATAACTTAGTATAAGTTAGATAGATGAAGACAAACATCAGCCCACGACATCGCATTGGAAAAATCTGAAACCTGTCGCTGAAGTGTTGGAAGTCGTCCTGTTTGGATGAGGTAGTGGTCATTATCCAGACCTGACTTTGTGAATGCAGCACTTTGTGAAAGTAGTTGTAGCAGCTTGACTGAATGCAGTAGCCACTTAAATGAGTGAGGCAGCTGAGATAGTGAAGCCAAAAACTATTCCACAGCAAGTTTCTGCCAATTTTCACCACCTTTCAAGGACAGGTATCACATATCTTTGTAGCCAGGTATAGGTGAACACCAGTGAGCCAAATTTAAAATCACCGGGGGAAAACAATAAGAACACTCAATATTCTACAATGACTGTTACCGAGATCCCATAACTGGATGGTAAATCAACCAGAGTGTACCCAATTCTTTCCACAGATTAGAATTAGGCCAGCAGAAGAGGCCCAATAATCATAAGTTAAACGGGTTGTAACACTGAGGACAATGTATGATACAGTGGCACAGTCATGAGATAGATACTTAGTTAAGAGACTAATATAACCAGAATATTTGTAATTGAACTGTAATGGTGTTGTACGTTATTACATGTATAATCAATAGTTCCATTTAGTTATAATAAATGATAAAAATTACAGGTTATTGTCTTTTTTTTTTAGAGTTCTCTTGTCATACTAAAATTGTTGTAAGCAATTACCCTAGATTAATTATTTAGTTGGTAGAGGAGAGGCAAGGAACCATCCATAAGGACATTTGGGATACTCAATAAAAAATTCATTTTTTCCTTGAGGTATTTCTTGGTTCTCCAAAACTCTATTAAATGGTCTCAAATCATTGAGCCAGTAACAGCTAAATTAATTTTAACGGGCAGGATCACATTGAGATAGAGGGACTCTGGATCCTTGATCTCTTTGGGGTTGAGCCATCAACTATTTATCCGACAAGTTTGTATTCCACAGAGATGAATTTTCAATTCCGTAAGCACTCAACGGTGACAAACAACTGGCATTGAAAAATAAAAGAAGCTATAGACGCATTGAATACTAACCGAAGAGTCATATTGCGGTGGGAACTGACATATTGTGGCATAACAAGAAACGTGAGAAGAAACACGTTGTCAAATGAGGGGACAACACACGAATATACGAATAATTCAATAAACTTCAATGAAAAGAGGACATCTTGACCGTTAGGAATGAAGCCCACTACAGAGACATTCACAGCTATATTCGTCGTGCAAAACAGGTAATCATGTTCCGTCTCAGCAGAGTAGACATTGCACCTACTCCCATACTGAATCTGGATACGCCTTGTGTCGCCATCCGAACTGGCGTGGCATTACTGTAAAACAAGTTTGTTAGCGAGAAATCACTAGTGTTTCACCAAAACATCAAAGACATGTCGCCGCTTTCCAAGATTTAAGTTGCTTTTGGACCTATCAAAGACATATTCCTAGGGTGGGGGTAAATATATGACGGCGAAAAAAAAATTTCATACCAATGCAACAGTCAGTTTTCAAAATAATTTATCGTGAATGAAGGCATTCATTTCTGAATAGACTATAGGTTCATATTTGTATAGATCATTTGGCTGACTGTGAGTTATGTGGTCAGAATAACTCTGGCTGCTTTTACCTTCCCGGAGCTTTTCTAGAACCCATTTTAGGCTGGGTCCATCTGAGAGTTCAGATCACCAAGCTTCGAATCTGCCACGCTGAGGATCGAACCCTTGTCCATAATCTCCTAGAGGCGTCTTTTGATAAGCTCACGAGACTACACATGGGAAATTTCAATCTTTCAGTTTCTGTATCCCTCGGATTGAAGTGTCCCCCGGGATGTCTTCGGAATCTGGAAACCGTTGTTTTCAGTTGAATAAATATGGCAACGCGAGAAGGCCAGGGTTTTTCAACATCCCAACTTCAGTTCTTTGTTATTGTTAAAAAAATAATTCTCTGCATTTTAGATTTCTCTGGAAACAGTAGCGTGTACTTTTCTTTTGAATAAACAAAACTGCAATGGAATTGTCAGGGAAACAGCTTTCAGATACTATATTTACAACCCAAGCGCGATTATCAAACTAAACAGCAAAAAGATAACCAATATTTTCAATCCTTTCACCATTTACAGACATCGCGCTAATGTAAGAATTGTTTTAGCGTTAACATTCATGCTGGGAGCAGACTGGATGCAAAAATCATTGCGTAAAGTAACGGAGATAAGCGTTTATGTAAACAAGTCTGCGTTTTTGATTTATGGCAAAACAGATCGTTATCACTTTATGTCCGAGCCAGTTGTTGAAATAATAACATCGTAGAAGTAGTTCCGATCATGCCTGTTGAGTATTGAAGAAGTTAAGTAACAACGTCACGTGCCTTATCAAATGGCATCGGCGTTCTTGTCTTTCCACAGATCTATGTTTCTGGTGCTCTGGATCAATTCTGTTGATTACATTCCCCCCAGACCATAGTATAAGACTATCAAGCATCATTTCCCTCTGTACGTCTCAGCCTCTACTACCACTGATATTTCCAGTTATCTCTTAGAATGATTAAACATGCTGGGGGTTAGGGAGTCCGGAAACATACCGTGCGTGGCAGTATAACGAGTCGCCGATCGAGCGATAGTGAGTTATTTGGCACAACATGCGACCAAAGATCGTCTAATGGGTCATTATGACGGCCCACTCAGTTTCTTTAAAGTTACGTGTATTTTGTTTGGGTGTGATTTCTTGACAAATTTACGTTCAGTAGTTTGCCATCGCTTTCTAAATGACCGGCACTCATACCATTTTATAAAAACGAACGCAAGGTAGTCTGCTGCCAAATCGCCCGTAGTGTTTCGAACGAGATCGGCAGGATAACTAATTGCGTCTGTAACCCCTTCACGACAAAGCAGGTCCAGTTTCCTTTCTGGCGCACAAAGGTGCGTCGTGAGTAGTAATGTATGTGGTAATGGGGTAGCAAATGTGGTAGGTGCGTCGTAATCTCATGTTGAGTAATTCTCTCTGTCAGTGACATTAATGCCATGGTAGGTGCCTCGTGATCTCACGAATATACGAATCATTCAATAAACTTCAATGAAAAGAGGACATCTTGACCGTTAGGAAGGAAGCCCACTACAGAGACATTCACAGCTATATTCGTCGTGCAAAACAGGTAATCATGTTCCGTATCAGCAGAGTAGACATTGCACCTACTCCCATACTGAATCTGGATACGCCTTGTGTCGCCATCCGAACTGGCGTGGCATTACTGTAAAACAAGTTTGTTAGCGAGAAATCACTAGTGTTTCACCAAAACATCAAAGACATGTCGCCGCTTTCCAAGATTTAAGTTGCTTTTGGACCTATCAAAGACATATTCCTTGGGTGGGGGTAAATATATGACGGCGAAAAAAAAATTTCATACCAATGCAACAGTCAGTTTTCAAAATAATTTATCGTGAATGAAGGCATTCATTTCTGAATAGACTATAGGTTCATATTTGTATAGATCATTTGGCTGACTGTGAGTTATGTGGTCAGAATAACTCTGGCTGCTTTTACCTTCCCGGAGCTTTTCTAGAACCCATTTTAGGCTGGGTCCATCTGAGAGTTCAGATCACCAAGCTTCGAATCTGCCACGCTGAGGATCGAACCCATGACCTCCGGAGCAGCCTAGCCACTATGTGAGCTGGACTCCCACATACACTTCCTACCATGTTCATGTTTAGATAGTGCGATATGAATATATTCTTTTTTTTATTTTATTGCTTTGTGCAGATTTAGATAGTGCCATATGAATCTCTTCTATTGTATTTTATTACTGTGTGCATTAATTAGATACTGCAATACGCATCTCTTCTATTTTATTTTATTACTTTGTACACATTTAGATAGTGCGATATGCATCTCTTCTGTTGCATTTTATTACTTTATGCATATTTAGATAGTGAAATATTAATCTCTTCTACTGTATTTTGTTACTGTGTATAAATTGAGACAGTGACAAATGAATTCCGTTTCATCATTTGCATGTGCCATGTCGATAAACGTGGGCGGTCATGTTTCACTTCTTACACAATCACCAGAGTCGTGAATCAGCTCTGTATTCTTGTCCCCACCATGCCGTGTGGCCAACCCAACCATATATTTACTTCTCTGCCTTACCCTTGTTCTTTCCCCCTCAATCTTGCCAGTTGTCACCAAATTCTGTAGTTTATTTCTTCTCATATACGTGCCCCAAAATGTGGACGATCTACGTCTAATTTCTCTAATTAGTTTACGGTTTTCATTTGTTTCTTGCAGGACTTGGTCATTGGTTTTTCTGTCTGTCCATGGTATTCTTTACATTTCACTCAGAAACGCCGATCGCATTCTGGTATGAACCTAAGGCCTATCCACGTCAATATGGAAGCACTATACTCGAGTTTCGCCCTCATTTGAGCTCGTCAGTAGTGCATATCCCTGACCGGATCCGGAAACAGTCCCGGATCACGCGTGTGAAGCGGGTGTGTAACCACGCGGCACACACTGGACACACCAAATTATCACAACAGAACATCACAACGCTACCCATCGTAGGCTATGCTCAAGATTGCCCAATCGCCGCGACCGACGTCCGTCAATCGATGGGACCCGAACGATCAGGACTTCTCACTGGCAAGGAACACCAGGCCTCCTAAATCCAGTGAGCAATAATCTGGTAATTAAGCATAAAGTAATTTGGTGTGTCCAGTGTGTGCCGCGTGGTTACACACCCGCTTCACACGCGTGATCCGGGACTGTTTCCGGATCCGGTCAGGGATATGCACTACTGACGAGCTCAAATGAGGGCGAAACTCGAGTATAGTGCTTCCATATTGACGTGGATAGGCCTTAGGTTCATACCAGAATGCGATCGGCGTTGCCAGTAGTGGGTTGTGCTCAATATTTAAATTTCAAATCCCGAAACAACCACATAATCACTCAGAAACCACATTTTCACTGCCATTAGATGTTTTTCAGCTTGCCTTCTCATTGTCCATGTTTCACATCTATACAAAGTATACGTTCTATGTAGCCCTTAAACACTCTTTTTCTCCCTTTCATCTAACATATTTTTAATTGGTCAGTTTGTTTTCCATAATAAAAAGGCCACACTACCATAGAGATTCTGGTTCTAATTTCTTTAAGCCATCTCCCTTCAGATGTTATGGTTCTTCCGAGATAGTTTTACCTTTTCACTTGTTTAAGAATACTCTCATTTATTCGCATATAACCTTGTGGTATTTCTTTCCTCTTGGTGACGACATAATCTTTGTCTTCTTACAATTTAATTGTTAATCTTTTACATGCAGTCGCTTGCCGACGGTCTGTAATCACCTGGTGCACATGACTACCCCTAAAGGACGAGGCTGCTCTTGTGGAGCACCCATTTAAGTTATTTCTCTGATTTTCTATCAAATTACAAAACATGACTGTTTTTGGCATATGTAAAGAAGGTCATTTGCCTTTGCTTTCTTTCTGCGCAGTGACCATCCTGTCGATGACCATAGCCGTTGCCCCAAAAAGGGATTCTCTGCACTCCCGTCATGACATTGGACAACATAATCTACAACTATCTGTCAGCTGCTCTTCAACTTCATCCTACACCTGCACCCATGATTTCACGTGATCCTGTTCAGGGAGTTAAACGGGTACCCAACCTTGCCCAAAGGTGTCCGGTATGCAAGCGGAGGGAAGGAGCCCCATTACTTCTTCTTTGATAGGGGATACACCAATCTCGCTATACTTAATGGTTTTTATTACTTTGTTCTTATATAGATAGTGAGCTATGAATCTCTTCTAAAGTATCTTATTACTTTGTACACATTTAGATAGTGAAATATTCATCTCTTCTACAGTATTTAATTACTTTGTACACAGACACACAAACACACGAACACACACATATATGTATGTATGTATGTATGTATGTATGTATGTATGTATGTATGTATGTATGTATGTATGTATGTATGTATGCATGCATGCATGCATGCATGCATGTATGTATGTATGTATGTATGTATGTATGTACGTATGTATGTATGTGCGTGTGTATATATATATATATATATACTAGCTGACCCGGCCCGGCTTCGCCCAGACTCTGGTGGGGAGCATCTCATTTAATTTATATAAGTAGTCATATAAGTTCTCGTTCCCGTTACCGACTATCTGTCTGTCTGTCTGTCTGTCTGTCTGTCTGCCTGTCTGTCTATCTGTCTGTCTGTCTGTCTGTCTGACCCGGCCCGTCTTCGCCCAGACCCTGATGGGGAGCATCTCATTTAATTCATATAAGTAGTCATATAAGTTCCCGTTCCGACTATCTATCTGTCTGTCTGTCTGACCCGGCCCGGCATCGCCCAACTCCTGGTGGGGAGCATCTCATTTAATTCATATAAGTAGTCATATAAGTTCCCGTTCCCGTCTGTCTCTCTGTCTGTCTGTCTGTCTGTCTGTCTGTCTGTCTGTCTATCTATCTATCTGTCTGTCTGTCTGACCCGGCCCAGCCCATGGTGGAGAGCATCTCATTTAAATTATATAAGTAGTCATATAAGATCCCGTTCCCGACTATCTGTCTGACTGTCTGTCTGTCTTGGGTAAATGTAGGAGGGAGGAGGAAGAGGGAGGTGGAGGAGGGAAGAGGAGGGAGGAGACAGGAGGAGTAGGGAGGAATAGGAGGGAGGAGGAGGGATTAGGAGGAGGAGGGAGGAGTAGGGTGGAGGAGGAGGCGAGGAGGAGGGAGGAGGAAGAGGGAGGAGGAGGGAGAAGGAGGGAGGAGGAGAACGCAGGAGGAGAAGGGAGCAGGAGGAGGAGAGGGAGGAGGAGGGAGAGGGAGGAGGAGGGAGGAGGAGGAGAGAGTAGGAGGAGGGAGGAGGCGGAGGGAGAAGGAAGAGGGAGGAGGAAGAGGGAGAAGGAAAAGAAGGAGGGGGAGGGAAGAGGAGGAGGGGAGGAGGAGGAGGGAGGAGGAGGAATGTGAAGGGAGGAGGAGGGAGGAGGTAGAGGGAGGAGGAGGAGGAGGGAGGCGGAGAGAGGAGGAGGAGGGAGGAGGAGGAAGAGGGAGGAGGAGGGAGGAGGAGGCAGAGAGGGAGGAGGAGGAAGGAGGAGGGGGAGGAGTGAGGAGGAGGGAGGAAAAAGGAGGAGGAGGGAGGAGGAGTGATGAGGAGGAGGGAGGAGGAGGAGGGAGGAGGAGGAGGAGGAGGAGAGAGGAGGAGGAGGGAGGAGGAGGGATGAGGAGGAGGGAGGAGGAGGAAGAGGGAGGAGGAGGAATGTGAAGGGAGGAGGAGGGAGGAGGTAGAGGGAGGAGGAGGAGGAGGAGTGAGGAGGAGGAGAGGGAGGAGGGAGGAGGAAGGAGGAGGGGGAGGAGTGAGGAGGAGGGAGGAAAAGGAGGAGGAGGGAGGAGGAGGGAGGAGGAGGAGGGAGGAGGAGGAGGAGGAGGAGGAGGGAGGAGGAGGAGGGAGGAGGAGAGAGGAGGAGGAGGGAGGAGGAGGGATGAGGAGGAGGGAGGAGGAGGAAGAGGGAGGAGGAGGAATGTGAAGGGAGGAGGAGGGAGGAGGTAGAGGGAGGAGGAGGAGGAGTGAGGAGGAGGAGAGGGAGGAGGGAGGAGGAGGAGGAGGGAGGAAGAAGGAGGAGGAGGGAGAAGGAGGGATGAGGAGGAGGAGGGAGGAGGAGGAAGAGGGAGGAGGAGGAATGTGAAGGGAGGAGGAGGTAGAGGGAGGAGGAGGAGGAGAAGGGAGGAGGAGGGATGAGGAGGAGGGAGGAGGAGGAAGAGGGAGGAGGAGGAATGTGAAGGGAGGAGGAGGGAGGAGGTAGAGGGAGGAGGAGGAGGGAGGAGGAGTGAGGAGGAGGAGAGGGAGGAGGAGAGGGAGGAGGAGGAAGGAGGAGGGGGAGGAGGGAGGAAGGAGGAGGGAGGAGGAGGAAGAGGGAGGAGGAGGAATGTGAAGGGAGGAGGAGGGATAGGGAGGAGGGGGAGGGGAAGAGGAAGAGGGTTGGAGGAAGAGTGGAGAGGAGGAGGGAGGAGGTAGTGGGAGGAGGAGGAGTGAGGAAAAGGGAGGAGGGAATAGGAGGTAGGAGGAGGAGGAAGAGGGAGGAGAAGGGAGGAGAAGGAAGGAGGAGGAAGAAGGAGGAGGAAGAGGGAGGAGGATGGAGGAGGGAGAGGGAGGAAGAGGGAGGAGGAGGAAGGAGGAGGAAGAGGAAGGAGGAGGAAGAGGGAGGAGGAGGAAGAGGGAGGAGGAGGATGGAGGAGGGAGTGGGAGGAGGGGAAGAGGAAGAGGGTAGGAGGAGGAGGAGGGGAGAGGAGGAGAAGGGAGAAGGAGGGAGGAGGAGAAGGAGGAGGAGGAAGGAGGAGGAGGAGGGAGGAGGAGGAAGGAGGGAGAGGAAGGAGGGAGAATGAGGAGGGGAGGAAGGAAAGGGAGGTGGAAGAGGAGGAGGAGGGAGGAGGAAAGAGGTAGGGGGAGGAGGAGGTAGAGGGAGGAGGAGGAGGAAGGAAAGGGAGGAGGAAGAGGAGGAGAAGGGAGGAGAAGGGTGGAGGGAGAAGGAGGAGGTAGAGGGAGGAGGAGGGAGGAGGTAGGAGGAGGAAGAGGGAAGAGGGAGAAGAAGGGAGAAGGAGGAGGGAGGATGATGAGGGAGAAGGAGGCAGGAGGAGGAGGAGGGAGGCAGGAGGAGGAGGAGTGATGAGGAGGGAGAGGGAGGAGGAGGGAAGATGAGGGAGGAGGGGGGAGGAGGCGGAGGGAGTAGGAGGGAGGAGGATGGAGGAGGAGGGGAGAGGAAGAGGGAGAAGGAAGAGGGAGAAGGAGGAGGGAGGAGGGAGAGGGATGAGAGGGAGGAGGAAGAGGAGAAGGGTGGAGGGAGGAGGTAGAGGGAGGAGAAGAGAGGAGGAGAGAGTTCGCCATTCCGAATTCATACTCGTCTAGTTCTTCCCTTCTACACGACTGTAGATAACTTCCTTACACATAAAAAGATGAATTGTTATTGATATTGCCGTGGCATGGAGGAATATCAGCAGCAGAGTTGATCCAAAAAACCAAAGACTGAGATCTACGGAGAGCCATGAACGCCTACGCCAGCCGGCACGGCACTTGATGATGATGATTGCCGTGTGACGATTCTGTGTAGTCACGTCATTTTCTTCCCTTTCCCTAGCGTTTTGGTTCGGGGATTCTTTCATCATCATCATCATATATTTACGTACGTATTTTGGGAGGGGGAGGAGGGAGGAGGAGGAAGAAGAAAAAAAAACTATGACAGTTGACAGCTCTGGAATAAAAGGAAGGCGTGTAGAAAATTTCATCTCAATCGGATGGGCCGTTCGCGAACAAATAAAGGACATACATATATATTTACATACATATTTACATACATACACTTTGTTTTATAGAAGAAGATATATATATATATATGTGTGTGTGTGCGCGTGCGTGTTTGTGTTAGTGTGTGTGGGGGGAGGTGGGGGGGGGGGGTGTGGTAGTAGTTTGGCTTAACAAGGCAGTGCAATCATGAAAACAGACACAAATAGCCAGTAATACACTCTTGATGTGTGTGACAGTTTGTGCGTGTGCGTGTGCGTGTGTGTGTGTGTGTGTGTGTGTGTGTGTGTGTGTGGTGTGTGTGTGTACGCGTCTGTATGTGCATTTATTTGAAAGAATACACCCGTGCCAGTCTATGTGCATATGTTTGTACTCTTAAAATCTATGCCACGGTATCAGGATAGTGTCAAACTATAATCAAATTGTACTTCAGTGTGAAACAAGGAGCCAGGTAGATCTAAGAGAGAAACAGTAATTTATCTGAGTAAATAAAGCAATAGTGTCATTTCCGCTTTCAAAAGTACTCATAAACATATAAAGAATGTACGAAGAAGAAAGTACATATTGTGCAAACACAAGCAGTATTTTTATAACGCTGCGTTTCACAGCTTTGAAGCTAGCTTCAGAAATATCCGGGTCTGAGCGACTGTGAAATCAATTCGGGAATAATGGTCACTGAATTTTTAACGACACATTTTCTGGCGCTGATATTCTTTTGTCCAATTGAAAACTCCCTAGGGAAGATGCAATGCGAGACGTTTCAATATCAGCTGTGTGTGCACGCCGTAACCGACTGCGCGGTCTAGTGAACGGCGCGCCTATGTCCAAAGACTAAGTGAAACTGAAAATACATCGACTTGTCCATAATCTCCTAGAGGCGTCTTTTGATAAGCTCACGAGACTACACATGGGAAATTTCAATCTTTCAGTTTCTGTATCCCTCGGATTGAAGTGTCCCCCGGGATGTCTTCGGAATCTGGAAACCGTTGTTTTCAGTTGAATAAATATGGCAACGCGAGAAGGCCAGGGTTTTTCAACATCCCAACTTCAGTTCTTTGTTATTGTTAAAAAAATAATTCTCTGCATTTTAGATTTCTCTGGAAACAGTAGCGTGTACTTTTCTTTTGAATAAACAAAACTGCAATGGAATTTTCAGGGAAACAGCTTTCAGATACTTTATTTACAACCCAAGCGCGATTATCAAACTAAACAGCAAAAAGATAACCAATATTTTCAATCCTTTCACCATTTACAGACATCGCGCTAATGTAAGAATTGTTTTAGCGTTAACATTCATGCTGGGAGCAGACTGGATGCAAAAATCATTGCGTAAAGTAACGGAGATAAGCGTTTATGTAAACAAGTCTGCGTTTTTGATTTATGGCAAAACAGATCGTTATCACTTTATGTCCGAGCCAGTTGTTGAAATAATAACACCGTAGAAGTAGTTCCGATCATACCTGTTGAGTATTGAAGAAGTTAAGTAACAACGTCACGTGCCTTATCAAATGGCATCGGCGTTCTTGTCTTTCCACAGATCTATGTTTCTGGTGCTCTGGATCAATTCTGTTGATTACATTCCCCCCAGACCATAGTCTAAGACTATCAAGCATCATTTCCCTCTGTACGTCTCAGCCTCTACTACCACTGATATTTCCAGATATCTCTTAGAATGATTAGACATGCTGGGGGTTAGGGAGTCCGGAAACATACCGTGCGTGGCAGTATAACGAGTCGCCGATCGAGCGATAGTGAGTTACTTGGCACAAAATGCGACCAAAGATCGTTTAATGGGTCATTATGTCAGCCCACTCAGTTTCTTTAAAGTTAGATGTATTTTTAGGCTGTTTGTGATTTCTTGACAAATTTACGTTCAGTAGTTTGCCATCGCTTTCTAAATGACCTGCACTCATACCATTTTATAAAAACGAACGCAAGGTAGTCTGCTGCCAAATCGCCCGTGGTGTTTCGAACGAGATCAGCAGGATAACTAATTGCGTCTGTAACCCCTTCGCGACAAAGCCGGCCCAGTTTCCTTTCTGGCGAACAAAGGTGCGTCGTGAGTAGTAATGTATGTGGTAATGGGGTAGCAAATGTGGTAGGTGCGTCGTAATCTCATGTTGAGTAATTCTCTCTGTCAGTGACATTAATGCCATGGTAGGTGCCTCGTGATCTCATGTTGAGTAACTCTCTCTGTCAGTGACATTAATGTAGTGGTAGGTGCAGTCGTGATCTCATGTTGAGTAACTCTCTCTGTCAGTGACATAAATGCAGTGGTAGGTGTGTCGTGATCTCATGTTGAGTAACTCTCTCTGTCGGTGACATTAATGCCATGGTAGGTGCCTCGTGATCTCATGTTGAGTAACTCTCTCTGTCAGTGACATTAATGCCATGGTAGGTGCCTCGTGATCTCATGCTGAGTAACTCTCTCTGTCAGTGACATTAATGCAGTGGTAGGTGCATCGTGATCTCATGTTGAGTAACTCTCTCTGTCAGTGACATTAATGCCATGGTAGGTGCCTCGTGATCTCATGTTGAGTAACTCTCTCTCTCTGTCAGTGACATTAATGCAGTGGTAGGTGCATCGTGATCTCATGTTGAGTAACTCTCTCTGTCAGTGACATTAATGCCATGGTAGGTGCCTCGTGATCTCATGTTGAGTAACTCTCTCTGTCAGTGACATTAATGCAGTGGTAGGTGCATCGTGATCTCATGTTGAGTAACTCTCTCTGTCAGTGACATTAATGCCATGGTAGGTGCCTCGTGATCTCATGTTGAGTAACTCTCTCTGTCAGTGACATTAATGCAATGGTAGGTGCGTCGTGATCTCATGTTGAGTAACTCTCTCTGTCAGTGACATTAATGCAGTGGTAGGTGCATCGTGATCTCATGTTGAGTAACTCTCTCTGTCAGTGACATTAATGCAGTGGTAGGTGCATCATGATCTCATGTTGAGTAACTCTCTCTGTCAGTGACATTAATGCCATGGTAGGTGCCTCGTGATCTCATGTTGAGTAACTCTCTCTGTCAGTGACATTAATGCAGTGGTAGGTGCATCGTGATCTCATGTTGAGTAACTCTCTCTGTCAGTGACATAAACGCAGTGGTAGGTGTGTCGTGATCTCATGTTGAGTAACTCTCTCTGTCAGTGACATTAATGCAGTCGTAGGTGCAATCAAATCTATCACGCATTTACGTAAAAAGATATGGGAATATGGTATATGGCCAAAAGATTGGAAGAAGACTATTTTCATTCCAATACCAAAAAAAGGGCAACCTGAAATTATGGACAAACTATAGAACTGTTGCCTTGATCAGTCATGCAAGTAAAATTCTACTAAAAATTATAATGGGAAGACTTCGTAAGAAAATAGAAGAAGAAATTAACGTAATTAAAGCTGGATTTAGACAAGGAAGAGGAACAAGATATCATATTCTCAACATGCGTTTAATAATAGAGAAGTGCTGATAATTTAATGTAAACTATTCTCACGTTTTGTGAATTATTCAAAAGCATTTGACTGTGTACAACATCAGAAACTTTGGGAAATCATGAGGAATATGGGCTTTCCATCACATGTAATACAACTCATAAGAATGCTTTATCTAGACCAACAAGCAGCGGTTAAAATAGATGGCGAGACATCAGACTGGTTTGACATCAAACAAGGAGTCCGTCAGGGATGTGTGCTGTCCCCCTATCTGTTTAACCTGTATGCCGAAAATATAATGAGAAATGTAAGAGACGATATAAACAGGGAGCTATATGATGCCCTAAATATCGGAGGTCATGACATACCAGAGATTCGGTATGCTGATGATACAGTATTGCTATCCACAACACAGAATGGAATAGAAAACCTAATAGCCTCAAGCCAATTGAATAGTGAAAATCACAACTTATATCTTAACATAGCAAAAAACAAAGATAATGCATACAGATAAAACTACTATGGAGAAAGAAATATATGTTAATGAGGAAAAATTGGAGGTGGTGGAAAATTTTGAATATCTTGGGTCATTGATTACCAACAACGGTGACACAATGAAAGAAATTAAACGACGACTATCAATTGCTCTTCAAAGACTAAAACAACTGAATAAATTATGGAGTGGGACAGACAGAACTACAAAATTAGATTTTTAAGAGCATGCATCTTTCCTATTGCAACATAAGCCTGTGAGACCTGGACACTTACTAAACAAGCTGAACAGCGCATAAATGCCTTTGAATATAAATGTTATAGACGAGTTCTAAGAATATATTGAGTAAAGAAAAGAACAAATGCATCCATACTTCAAGAGCTGAATATTGAAGAAGGTTGGCTATTAAAGACGATAAAACAAAGAAAATTGAAATATTTTGGTCACTTGAAACGTCACGAAAGTTTGGAGAGTACAATATTGGAGGGGTATATGCCTGGGAAGAGAGGAAGAGGAGGGCCAAAGAGAAGATGGGTGCAGGATGTGGTGGATGATCCCCAGATGGGTGTATCGGACGCGGGACATCTTGCTTATGATCGAGAGGTTTTCTGGAAGGTTGTTATGGGAGCGAGGTTCTGTAAAGAGACATGCTAATGAATGAATGAATAAGGTGCAATTAGATAAACTGTAATGCCGTTGAAAACGCTGTGAGAAAAAAAGGTAATGCCGTAGACGACGCTATACGATAATGGTAATACCGCGGGAGACGCTACAAGATAATGGCAATGCCGTGGAAGAATCTAAAAGAAAAAAGGTAATCCCGTAGATGACGTTATAAAATAATGGTAATGCCGTGGAAGACGCTGTAGGAAAAAAGGTAATCCCGTAGACGACGTTATAAAATAATGGCAATGCCGTGGAAGAAGCTATAAGAAAAAAGGTAATCCCTTAGACGACGTTATAAAATAATGGTAATGCCGTGGAAGAAGTTATAAGAAAAAAGTTAATCCCGTAGACGACGTTAGAAAATAATGGTAATGCCGTGGAGGGCGCTATAGGGAAAAAGGTAATGCCGTAGTCGAAAAAG
>JACEFZ010006221.1:0-88887 GCA_014155875.1 Cepaea nemoralis | reverse complement strand
CCCCCTTCCTTTAAGGAAAAACTTTTTTTTCCATCTCTCCCACGTTGTACCAGCAAGCTTTTTCATGATTGCCATTCTTTGCCTTGCTCTTGTTCGATTTTTCTCAACCTGTGTTTTCCATGTCAGGCGACGATCAAATGTGACTCCTAGATAGTTTGGATTTTCTTCATGGCGCAATATTTTTCCATTCAATACCAGCTTAGGTTGCTGAGTTTTAGTTGAGAGTGAGAACACTGTGCATGTTGTTTTCTCCTCACTTATCTTCACTAGCCATGATTTTGACCAGTCCTCTAGCGCTAATAGGGCTTGCTGTATTCTGCTGTTAGCTGTACTAATATATTCTTCAGATGTCCATATGGCTAGGTCATCTGCAAAGGATGATGTGTGTACTCTGGCTGGAAAATTTTCCGTGATGTCGTTTATATATGCTAGGAATAATGTTGGTGAAAGAACTCCTCCTTGGGGGACACCTTGCTCCAACAGCATCATTTTGCTGGTTTGTCCTTGTACTTTTGTCCTGGCAGTTCTGTTCTCAAGGTAGTGGCTGATCCAATTGTACATTTTCCCACAAACATGCATTTTTTGCAGTTTTACTTTCAGTCCTTCCTTCCATACTTTATCAAAAGCTTTTTCTAAATCTACCCAGACCGCTAGTGTGTGTTTTTTCTCTTGGAAGGCATCCTCTATTTCCTGAGCTATATAGGTTATTTGATCTTCAGTGGATCTGTACTTTCTGAATCCTGCTTGGTGTGGTGTTAAGAGTTGGTTTTCTTCCAGATGCCATGTTAGCCTGCCATTGATAATGCGTTCCATTAATTTTCCTACACAGCTAAGTAGACTGATAGGTCGATAGCCATTTGGTTCTTCCAGGTCTTTTCCTTTCTTTGGGACTGGTATTAGTATAGCTTCCTTCCATGCCTGTGGGACTATTCCCCTCTTCCAGCTGTAATTTAGGACTGCTAGTAGTTTCTTTTTTGCCTTAGTGCCTAGTCCTATTAGCATTTCATTTGTGATTCCATCCTTTCCTGGTGATTTCTTCTTTTTTAGGGTATTCATTGCCTGTTCCATTTCTTCCATTGTTAGATTTGCCATCATATATTCTGCTGCTGTCTCTGTATTTCTATGATGCATCTGTTTATCTTTGATTGCTTTCTTCTGTTCGGTTGTAATATCAATGTGGTTTGCACTGGCATAGTGTTCCATTAGTGCATTTTGCAGCCTTTTTTCCTGTAAACAAGGCATTTCCTTGTTTAATTGTTATTTGTTTGTTTCTAGGTCCTTCATTGTTCATGGCTTTCACTAGTTTCCATAGTTTGTTTCCATCCCTGTCAAAATTCAGGTTTTCTGTTTTTTTCCCTCCAACAATCTCTTGTTGTTTGATTTACTGTTCTTTTATATTTTGCTGAGATGGCTTTGAGAGAGATGTTCGCTTCAGTTGTTTGTTCTCTCTCTGCGGTCTTCCTAGCATCTTCAACTTTGTCCTCCAAAATTTGTAGTTCTTCAGTCCAGTATGGTTTGTAATTTTTCCTCGCTCCTCTTGGAATAGACTCAGTGGCCGCCTGTATTATTGCTCTGTTTAGACTTTCCACCATTTGCTTCATGTTGCCATATCGTGTATTTATGTTTTCACAATATTTGTCTGTTAGTATGGCAAATCTGTCCCAATCTGCTCGTTTGTAATTCCAGCGGGGCAAAGGCTTTTGCTCCTGTGGAACATACTCCATATTCATTACAAGCTTGATCGGTCTGTGGTCACTACCTGCTAATTGGTCAAGCACGTGGCGATCGATTTTGTGGAGGATGTCTCCTGTGCAGAAAGCTAAGTCTGGAGTAGAAGTGGTAATCCATCTTCTGGAGTAGAAGCTTGGTGTGTCATCCACTTTGTTGAGTAGATGGAGATTTGAGTCTATTTCCCAGTCCTCCACTTCATCTCCTCTTTTGTCAGTATCTGGGTATCCCCATCTTTCTGAACGGCTATTAAAGTCTCCGACAACAATGCAATTTGTGTCAGTTATTTTCATGTTTGAGAGTGTAAGATCCTTATCTGCTGGGCTATACAGATTGTAAATTCTTATTTACATGTCCTTTATCATTATATCAACACCTATAATTTCCGTTTGGTTGTCAGAGATCACAGATACTTCGCTGCAAGGTATTGTATTTCGTACAAGTATTACAACTCCTCCTTTGTGTCCTTCACGGTCGAAACGTGTGGCCTGATATCCCTCGACTGAAAATGTGCGATTGGCGTTGAGGTGTGTCTCTTGAATGCATGCCACATCTATTCTATCTTTATGAAGACGCTGTGTTAGGGAGGCTTTCTTGTTATAAACTCCTTCGGCATTCCACTGTAGTATGTTGAGTGTCCGGGGTGTTTGGTCAATAGCTCTTAACCTACTCATGGGTGGACCCCCTCGAGGCAGGGGGCCCGGCACTATCACCGCCTGATGGGACTTCACGGGATTAGCACCATAACGATTAATTTTAATTTGTGACATCATGAATTAAGTTACGTTGCACTGCTTTGTCAAGCCTGTGGCTCAGTACATACGATTTCGACAAGCATTTGTTTGGGGTGCTTTCCCTAGCCTTCGACTGTCCCCAGTCTACCTACAAGGCAGCAGGTTTGTGTGTCACTTGGTCTGGTCCCTCTCCCTTGACCTGTCCGACATGGGTGACCCTACCAGTAGCTGTGCTACTGTCGGCATAGCTCTTGGGGTCATTGGAACACACAAGCCCCTCTACCTCGACAAGGTGGACACACGGTAGAGGGGACATCTCATCTCATCTCATCATGTTCCTCTTGTACCTTGCGGTGTCGAGGTGAAGTATAAACTTCGTGAGAGTGCCCGGTTATGGGCTTCGTATATCGACATTCCCATGGATTCTGTTATTCCCTCCGTCCAACGTTTACGTGGTCGGCCTCTTCCTCTGTTTCCATCTGGTCTGTACATCATTGCTTGTTGTGGCATGCTGTTGACTGGTAGGCTACTTGCATGGCCAAACCATTTGACTTGCTGCTTTCTAGTAAAATCTAGAGCAGCTTTAACCCCTACTTTAGTCCTGATTTCTTCATTTCTGATCTTATCTCTTCTTGATACGTTGAGTATTCTTCTCAGAAACCTCATTTCTGTTGTTGTGATTTTTCTTTTCTCTTTTTCTGTCATTGTCCAGGTTTGGCATTGGTAGCACAATCACATCAAAAACAAAAAAAAACTCAGGATGAACGCAGAAGAAGAAGAAAATGGAAACTAAATTTAATAACACATACTAGAACAAGTCTAGTCATCTACATAAAACGTGATTTGCGGGTATACTTAAGTTATAAAAAAGAATTTCAGAAGAGTGAGAAGTACAGAACTGTAAAGTATGGAGTGAAAAACAATATCAAGTAATCGGTTCTTGTATTAACGTGACCTTGAAATAATCTTAATACCCCCCCCCCCCCCACTAAAATTCCCCACTCTAGAGTCATCGTGTCATTTTTGTTTCATACTATCTATCTTCTGCAATTTTAAAACTCAGTGAATGCGAATTTACATTACAATACTTATTCATCTGATTGAGTACGATGTTTGGTCCAAACTCACTTTTTGTTTTTTGGGTGTACAAGGGAATGAGCAGACTGACAAGCTCGCAGGTAAGGCTACTGTGGAAGGCAACGAGCCATGGACTAGGCAGACATTCTGAATGCTCTACGAGAAGTAAGTCATTCGCGAGAACCAAGTGATGACTGGGAATCTATAACCATGGGCAGGATTAGATAACAGCAAATTAAAGAGGTGTGGCCAAACAAGAACACTACACGGGAAGCCAAAGAAGATTAATAAACCAATACAGTACTGGTGTTGTGAGCCACTACACACTGCGGGATTTACTGAGGAGGGGATCCGAGCACTAATGGATGAATGTTTTGATGTGCAACGAGGATGATCTGTTGACTAACTAATTTTTGTTTGGCACTCAATCAGTTAATTAATAAAAATATATATATATTTTTTATATTATATGATTAATTTGCCGGTCTCCCTGGCGTAGGAGTTAAGGATGTTGTTCGTAATCCCGTAATAGTAATACTCTCATATGAAACACAGCTGCGCAAGATTCTGTAGCGGATCAAGATTCTGTAGCGGATCAAGATTCTGTAGCGGAACATGTCGCGTTGGTTACTTAGGGGGGGTATGTGAGCTACTGAAAGCACAAAGTAATTTTCAATGTTCAGAAAGCAATGGCAAACTACTGAATGTAAAACTTGCCAAGACATCAACAGCAGCTGACAAATGCTGGTGTCGACTGCAACGTAAAGGATATGTGGGGGGGGGGGGAGTATGTTAATTATTGTTAATTGTTGTTTTAAAATAATTAATTCTGATTCTCACCTGTGAGAAAACTGTATAGAGACTGCAGATGTGCTCTGTCCTTGAAGTTGCGTGACAAAGAACCCCAAATAACATCAGAGACTTTCTTAACCAATTCTCTTGTTGAGTAGCCACTTGGATATTTCGTGAGGTCTACCGATCCTTTAACTAATGTCTCAAATTTCGAATACAAGGCGTCGACCGTCTCCAAGTCGACAACCGGAAAAATTGGTCTCAGCAGTTCCTCGTTAGTCGTTGTTATCGATCTGTTTAAAGTCAAAGTATTTTCAACACATCCCAAAACAATGGAAAGTAAAGCAAGATTTGGTTCGTCGGGTCCTTCAAGTTGTTCTTTGAATAATCCAACAATAGATGCTATACTTGTCAACGGAAAATGTTTCTTTTCACGTCCATGGAATGGCGCCATCTTTGATGCTGTGATACCAGAGTAACCTAACTTGGCTGCACAAATACAATAACACCTGTTCCTGGTTGGAATATAATGATCATAATCTCACAGAGTGGTATAAAGAACCCGGGCCCAGAAACAACTGTCTGAGGCAGCCGAAAAGGCCTCGTGCTGGCTATGGAACTGCCGTAACTTAGAGTGGAATGAGTCTCGAAACTAGTAATGTATGGTTAGAAGCGGTGACTGCAGTACCAACAATTTCTCAACCAAAGACCACGAACTTTACAACGTCTCGTGTGACTTCTTTAGCCTTTCCTCCGAACGTGGGTGGTGAGTCTGAGTGCAGTCAATCACGCAAATATCGGCCGAAGTCCAACCTCTAAAATATAGCGATAATCGACCGTAGGTTGCACCCAATCAGCTGCAGAGAGACCTAGAGGTTGGTCAGGAAAGAAAGGAAGGTCCGGCTTCCTACTAGTACTAGTAGGAGAAGGAAGTGTTATGTTGTTGTTTGTCCATCAAGAATGATGATGACCATTCATTTCATCCAGTGGGGTTGAAGGTGTGGAGCCGTGGGTTCTAAGATGGCTGATAAGGCCTATTTTGACTCGAAATGTTCTTTGACAATGTGGGCAAAGAATGCTTGACGTTTCTGGAGGAGGATTTCCTGCAGTGGTTTTTCTGTCCTGCCTTTTCTTCACAGCTCTTGTAGTCCAGGTTCCATCACATATGACTGCACCCTTGCGTAATGATGCACGCCACGAATTTCGGTCTCTGCCTGCAGCCTCCCAGGTGTCATGATGAATTCCAAAAGCATTCAGTGAGATTTTCAGAGTGTCTTTAAAGCGTTTCCTCTGGCCACCTTGGGAGCGTTTACCACAACGCAGTTCGCTGTAAAAAAAATTAATTCGTTTAGGGAGCCTGTGATCTGGCATGCGAGTCAAGTGACCAGCCCAGCGAATCTGATTCTTCATCAGTAGAGTGTGGATACTGGGCATGGACGCTCTTTCTAGGACTTCAGTGGCTGGAATCTTGTCTTGCCATTTAATCTTCAGTAGCTTTCTTAGGCAGACTGTGTGGAAGTGGTTTAATTTCCTAGCGTGTCGCTGATAAACAGTCCAGGTTTCACAAGCATATAGCAGTGTGGATAATACAACTGCTTTGTAGACTTTTAGCTTTGTTTGCAGGCTTATTCCAGTTCTGTCCCATACATTCTTGTACAGTCTGCCAAAGGCCGCACTGGCCTTGGAGATTCTTGCATTCACTTCGTCATCAGTTGTGGCAGCTTGTGACACAGTGCTGCCAAGATAGGTGAATTTGTCCACAACACTTAGTCTATGATCATTCACTTTAATATTCGGCATAGTGTGATTATTCCCTGGAGCTGGCTGGTACATAACTACAGTCTTCTTCAGGTTGATATTGAGCCCAAAGTTGGCACAGGCATGTGAGAAAGCTGAAACATTATGTTGCATGTCCGCCTCTGAGTTGGCGTATAGAGCGCAATCATCAGCAAACAGGAGCTCTCTGACAGTGTCGCTGTTAATTTTGGTTTTAGCTTTCAGCCTTCTGAGATTGAATAACTTTCCATCCATACGGTAGTTGATGTCTATTCCTATGTCGTTGTTCTCGAAGGCATTCATCGACATGGCTGAAAACATGAGGCTGAACAGTGTTGGTGCCAGGACACATCCTTGCTTCACTCCATTGGTGACAGGAAAGGGTTCAGACAGTTCACCATTTTCCTGTACTGCATGCCATCATGAAATAGCCACACTATTTGGACAAACTTTCGTGGACAGCCATATTTTGCCATAATCTTCCACAGTCCTTCTCTGCTGACTGTATCAAAAGCCTTGGTAAGGTCAATGAAAGTGGAGAACATTTTGCAGTTCTGTTCCTGACATTTCCCTTGCAGCTGCCTTGCAGCGAAAATCATGTCAACAGTTCCACGTTCTTTTCTGAAGCCACATTGACTCTCAGGAAGAAGACCTTGATCGAGATGGCCGTGAGGCGATTGAGAAGAATTCTGGCGAGTATCTTCCCTGCAATTGAAAGCAAGGAGATGCCTCGGTGGTTGTCACAGGATTGGCGGTTTCCTTTACATTTGTAAAGGTGAACTATTGACGCGTCCTTGAAATCTTGTGGCATGGTCTCGTTCACCCATATGTTTGTAAAGACTTGGTGAAGCTGCTCTGTTAGGACCGGCCCACCTGCCTTGTATATCTCTGCTGGGATGGAGTCAGGACCAGGTGCCTTGCCGCTGGAGAGTTGCTGGATGGCTGTGTTTACTTCCACTATGGTTGGCAGTTCATCAAGTGTCTCATTGGTAGGAACTTGAGGAAGGCAGTTGATGGACACTACTTTCTGAACTTAGCAGTCAACGTAAGATCACCATACAGTGGATACCATCCCACTGTGGAATCCCCGGAAACGACAGAGCTGATCGATTGGCTAAGGAAGGAGCACAAGAAGAACAACCAGATGTGCCTATTACATACCACCAAAAGAAAAGAATGATCAAATCAGTCAGAAGGCCACCAAACCTTACTCAAGACGACTACCACGTTATGGACAGACCAGAACAGGTCATTCTTCTGCGCCTCAGAACAGGACACAATAGATTACGCAACCACATGTATACAAAATTCAAGATTGGTGACTCAGCCATATGCACATGTGGTTTGGCGTCGCAGACAGCAGAGCACATACTCCAGGATTGCCCAAACTACAACATATCCAGGCGAACCTTCTGGCCTAGAGAGACAACAGTGGAAGATAAACTCTATGGACCGCTGAGTGAACTGAAAAAGACTGTTAGATTCATACAAGAGACAACATTGCAGTTATAGACATAGTTTAGGCGAACGAAAGAAGAAGAAGAAGAAGAAGTTGATGGTTTCATCATCGAAGAAGGAAGTTGCATTTAAGATGTTGCTGAAATGCTCTGCCCAGCGTTGAAGGATTTCTTTCTTATCGGTGACCAATGTTCCCCCATCTGCACTGAGGAGGAGAACTATACCTGGTGATGTAGGACCATAGACCGCTTTCAGTGAGTCGTAGAAGTTTTTCATATCATGTCTGTCAGCAAAGCCTTGAATTTCATCAGCTTTGCTACTCAGCCAGGAGTCCCGCATGTGCCGAAGTTTCTGCTGCACTACTCTCTGAATGTTCTTGAAGGCATCTATTTTTTATGTTGACTTCGGGTCATTCAAATGTGCCTTGAGGAGAAGACCAGCAATTGGTTGTTGTCTTCGGAATTTTCATCAAACCAGTCTTTATGCTTTCGAGGGGCTGGACCCAGGATTTCCATAGCAGTGTTGTAAATTATGCCCTTTAGGGCTCTCCATTCTGTTTCTGTATCCTGTTTAGCTGCAGCATTGGGCTTGAGGCGGTCTTCCAGCATATTTTCAAACGACTGCTGCATTTTCTTGCTGTTTAGGCGGGTGACATTTAGTTTTTTTGCATTTTCACCCCTTGAGGACGCCGTGGTGGCCTGATGTGAATGTTTATTTTCGAGACAATGAGACGATGGTCTGTCCAACATTCGGCACCACACATGGATTTTGTCACTCGAACGTCTTGTCTGTCACTCCTCCTGACGATGATATAGTCAATGAGGTGCCAGTGTTTCGAGCGCGGGTGCATCCACGATGTCCTATTTCTCATGGGGAGATGGAAAATTGTGTTCGTAATCAGGAGATCATGTTCGGCACATGTCTGTTACAATTTCCGACTCCATGCTTTCCAATAATGCCACTCCAAGAGGTGGTGTCCGTGCCTACTCTGGCATTGAAATCCCCAAGGAGTATAAGTTTGTCTCCTTTGGGGACAGATGTTAATACATTGTGCAGGTCCTCATAGAACTTGTTCTTGACATCATCTTCGTTGGTCATAGTTGGTGCGTAGACACTCACAATGGTTGCATGCTTCCTTCCATTCAGCAGGGGCAACTTAATGATCATGAGCCTGTCGTTTGTAGCCTTTGGAAATCCAGCTAATTTGCAGACCAGGGCCGACTTAATGGCAAATCCCACACCGGATTGGCGTCTTTCCTCGCTTTTCCTTCCACTCCAGAAAAATGTGTAGCCGGCACCTATTTCACAGATTTGGCCTTCTTCTGCAAGTCGTGTCTCGCTCAAGGCTGCAATGTCGATGTTGTACCTGCCCAGCTCTCTCCCAATCAGTGCTGTTCGTCTCTCTGGACCCGACGCGCCGTCTCTGTCAAGTAGGGCGCCAACATTCCAAGTTCCAATTGTTAAGGGAGTATGGTTTCCTCTTTTAGCTTTGCTTGTTTTATCTTTGTTTGTATGTCGACCGCAGTTAAGGTGCTATCTCAATGGTTTGATACGAATTCTGTCCGTATTCCATAGTTGTTAGGTTCATGTGTATGATAGACATGACCAATGAAGACATTTATGTTTTGGAGTGTCTAGTTGGTCGATGCGTCGAAGTACACTTGTTCCTGCAGCGAGGCGCCGTCGTCATTTGGAGGCGACAAGTTCGATCCCGGTTGGTAACTATAGCTTTCAAATTTTATGTTGTTCAGTGCGTCTTCTAGTCTCTACTCCATTCTTCTCTTTCTGTGAACGCCAAATAATACTATGTGTGTTTATTTATGTAATTGTCTTAGTGGCCTCAACGGTTCCCCCCCATTGATTTCTTGTGTAGTACTAGTAGGGTGTGGCGCCGTGAACTGGGCACGGAGAAGGAACACGGCAACGGAGACGTATGGAGGTGACAGAGGCCGTGGCGGGGGATGAAGCTGACATCCCACGACCACACGTACTCAGCAGCAAGCACAGGCTGCACGGACTCTCCTCACCGAGGGAGGGAGGGCTTGAGAGTGGACAAGATAACAACGAAGGGGCAAGCATAACACCAGGGATAACTAATGTGACCCAACGTCTCCACGGCAGGGGTAAGACGCCCGGAGTCATGACCTGGACGGGACAGCCCCCAGAGAGTATCAAGAAATTAAAAGTCCGAAATACTTGGGGAAAGGAGTTTTCTCTGACGATCAGAAGCCCAATGCATTGTTTGCTCCGCGTCAGAGTTTTTACGATTGGTATAGACTTTACAGCAGAGCTGCGTTCTTGCGCCGTTAGGCCGACACATCTGTCTTCAGCAGGCGTTTTTTGAACGGGTTAGCCTTCCCGGGTCAGTGTGGTATAATCATCTACATGTTCTCCCTCTTATTCACACCTATCTGTCCTTTATCTCCTACAATATACAGCACCGAGAGAAGCTGTGGCAGACACACCCACAGTATATCAATTATCCGGGTTGTCTCTGGTACACGTCGTTCCTTGATTCCTATTATGGGATGTGCACTCACACATAGCAAGAAAAAACCTGTGGGTCACGCACCAGTACCACACAGCAAAATAATCTTGCTTCTCTGTGCCTACCCATATCGTGTGTATTACCGGAGGTAATGGAAGACCAAGAATTAAATACCTGGATGGCTTGGCCTTCCTTGTGGCATGGTTGAGACAGAAACACGGAGCTGATCCACGACTCTGATGATCGAGTGAGATGGCAGAACATGACCGCCCACGCTTACCGGCATGGCATATGATGGATGGAGTTCATATCATGTCTATTCATCTCATAGTTATCCAGAGATGTCATCAGTCTGGATACTTACTGGACATTTTTATATTGAGACAAACTTGATGTACGGAAGCAAATCATGGACAACGAGCAGACAAGTGAGGAAATATGTGGCAGCTGCAGACGTGTGGTTGTATTGGAGAATTATGAGAACACTGAGGATTGATAGCAAGAATAATAAAGATATCTTGAAAAAAGTCACAAAGAGAACTGGATACTCGCCTCAAAGGATATATGAGACAGAAGGTTGTATAACGACTTGATCACCAACACCTTACGGCTGTGACTAAAAAGGGAACACACACACACATAACGTTGCATGATCTTGCGATCAACACCAGATTCATCTTTAGACAATTTTACATTGAGTAGTTTGTCATTTCTTTCTGAACGAGAAGTAAACAATTAAGTCCTACTGACTGGTGTTACCCACTACCCCGCTGTCAGCGCACAGATACATGTGCACATTTTAAATATTCTCCATGTCTGTTTCATGTGTACCAAACATGTTTGTTTCAACACCCTTATCTTATTCTGACTTTCGGTATTTTTGCTTCTTGAATTGTCTTGTGAAACAACTGAAATTTGATACAAAACAAAATGAAATAAAAAGATGAAACATTTAACGTTAGTCAGTTATATTTATTTATTATACTTAACTCACAGTACATACAATGTAATTCACCCCCTTATTAATTAACTTGCACACATCTTGAACTTACTCATCAATTACAGACATGCCAACAGTCATTTCCAAACAACAAAAATGTAAGATGACTTGAAAACTATAATGCTGAATTACAGATGCAAAAAAACTATACATTAAACGGCTGAATTGAGAAAATAATATTCTCTTCAGAAAACTTAACTACAAACCTGATGAACACTGCATTATACCTATATCCATAACCACAGGAAGTTATCTATAATGTTATGGTTGTGTTCTGATAACACTGGGGTCATTGGGAGCTAGAGATAGAACGCTGGATACTTCACATGTAAAACACACACAATAAAATACCATCATCATCATTCAGTGACCTGTCCTGTAAAGAATTCTGCACCCATAACAGTCTTTTGAAATTTCTGCCTATCATAAGCCAGGTGTCCTGTCTCTAATGCCATCATCTGAAAATTTCCCACCACATCTTAAATCCATCTATGTTTTGCTCTTTCTATTCTCCAGCTCCTGGTACACTTGCCTCTATAATTATCTTTAACTGCTACAGTTTTCTAGGCATCTGCAGAGGAGGAAGACCACCATAGCTTTCTTTCTTGGTAGTGATCATTCTGGTCAATGACTAGCCACTGTTTCTATAAAGAGAGCTTTAGCCCATCGTCACGAACTTAAAACCATAAACAACAACTATCTGTCGGCTGCTCTCAAGCCCAATCCTCAAAAACAATAAAATTAATCACATAAATCTAAAATCCTTCAATAGATTTGGTACGTTCAATCAATCAATCAGGTACTGTCTATACAACGAAGGTTAGCTACAATGGGATCTCCAACACTATTTGTCTCGCGCCATGATTGCACATTCTGTCAGACTGCTGCTCATCCATCTCTTGATATTTTCTTCCCGCTTGTATCGTTGGGTACTTCACCTTGGAAAAAAGAAAACCTTGTTGTTGCTGATGAAAACGAGCATCACAAGGCTGCAATATGATCCAGCCATAGAATGCAGCTTCATGTTTCATCATGTCATTGATTCTGTGAAACTGAAGGCTTTATATGTGTTGCTCTTAACACTGTCACATGATCTTTCGTTCTGCTGGAAGCACTTTATTACGTCAAATCTCTCCTCTGCTAACAGTGAAATGACGATGAATAATGAAGTTGGCAAAGTTACTTAAAGACAAGAAGATTGACATTATTCCACCAGGTTATATCCCACATGGCTTGGTCTGTCTCCACACAGCGGCCTGCCAAAAGAATCACACAGAGCATGAACCCCTTGCTCCAGCAATAACCCTCGCAGGTCTCAGACAAAACTGCACTTGCAAACTGGATAACGGAATTTGACAAGGAACCCATGACCATCGGAGCACAAGGCAGGCAGCTTGACCACGTCTGCAAGACTCCCTGAAAGTTGACAACAACACAATATCCACAGAAATGATCACTGCCACAATATGAGCACTGGTTTCCTAACAAAAATGGCACACACCCATTTGGATCCTTGCCGTTGCTACAGTGTTCATGTGCTGTGCTGAGATGCTCCTGGCGTGATCTATTAAAGGAGACTTATAGATGCAGTTGTCTTTGCCTAATGATAGTGATATTTGGTAAATCAAGACAATCCTAATAAATATTAAAACATAACTGCTGTGGTGGTCCCAAGGTTTTAAAATATCTTCAATAATGATAGTTTTTGAATAATGAAGACAATAACAATAGCTTGCGTAATTTATTGCCTGGCATATTTCACTGCATTTCATCATGTACATACTGCATAATTCATACAACATAAACTGAAGCAAAGAGATGCATACTTCAAGCTGAAATATACAACACACAGCTCCAGAAAGGTTAACCTGGTCAGTAAATGCCCGCAGAAGTTGGATGTATCGGCCAGATGGCACAAGAAGGCAGCTCTGCTGTAAACAGGCACAACGCAATTACATCCGAAAAAACTCTCTGTATGAACGCAGAAGAAAAAGAAACATACAACACACATATTTTTACAGGCAGTAATACTGCCAGGCAATAAATTGTGCAACCTTTTGTTTCTGTCTTCATTAGTCAAATTCACTAGGAGAAAAAACTGTTTTGAATGATAGTTGTGCCCATACACCGAGTTATTCTGTCCACTCCACCTGCAAGGTTCCACAATTGCTTCCTCTAACCTCCAGCGATGTAAGACAAGCACATGACCTTGTAACACACCTGCAAGGTTTCACAATTGCCTCCTCTAACCTCCCACGATGTAAGACAAGTACATGACCTTGTTACACACCTGCAAGGCTTCACAATTGCCTCCTCTAACACCCCACGATGTAAGACAAGTTCATGACCTTCTACACACCACAAGGCTTATCGGGCATACAGTGCTGAATCCCTATTTTTAGACCAAAGGGCACTTGGTGGGTGATGAGGTCAATTTCACACCAGCTGCCTTGACCTCTTAAGACATTCTTGGTACTCATTTTAGGCTGGGCTAACCGTGAGTACAGGTCAATTGTAATAATCAGAATCTGCTTCTTTTATGTAAATGAATCTTCATTTATCAATAACACACATAACCCACTTCATAAACAAGGTACAATTTACAGAAATTATTTATTCATTGAGCCAGCTCTAAAACAGTAAACTCCTCTCAATCATCAAATTCAGTCTCCTAAATGTGCGTTCAAAGCTAAACATATATTCTTGGCAACAAACTCCTTCCTCCTCATTCACGGCTCCACAAAAGAAAACTGTCAGTAGTACTGCAAGTGTATATATGCTTGAAACATTGAAAAAATCAACCAACAGGAATGGAAATGCTATTCTCTTCGCTTCTTGCCACTGTCTTTACTGCTACTATCGTAGTCACGGGATGATCTTGCATCATCTGCTGATCGTTTCTGTCCCCTTTTAGCATCAGAGATGAAACTGTCCAAGTTAAAAGGATCATCCTCCACATCTCGGGCAAATTGAACAGGTCCTTCTCGTCGCCTGTTTCTATCTGTTCCTTCAAAGCCTTTGTCTGGTACAAACCTGAATGATGAAACAGAGAATGAAAAACTAAGTGAAAAACTTTATTTTTTGTTGTTATTTTTTGCTTGTTTTAAACTTAAGTGTAGTCCATACATGTTACTACTTCTAACACACTGGAATGATTTTTGTGTGTGAATTTTTCCTTTTACCAGTGTCCCTTGCCATCAGGCAAACCCACTCCACTTCTGGGGTACTTATAATTTACGTCCCCAAGTCAAGAACAAGAAGTCAACATTTGAGTCCAACTGACCAGTGTAGGGGTTAAACCCGCTAACTCAGCATCAGCACACCGGGTGTTTAAGAACATGCGCTCTTATCCATTCTGCCAAGTTGACCTCTAAAAAAGTGTACATGAATGTCCAGCTAATGACACAGAAAATACTTGTGTACACACTATGTTACTGGAGAGTTTCCCCTGAGATGAAACAAAAAATGGTAACAGTCAGCAGTAGAAGTGGAAACTACAGTAGGAGTGTGAAGCATTAGGTCTTCAAACATACTAGTTTTACATCATAAAAATACGTTGAGCAGCTCCTTTTTCCAACACAATTTTTTTTTTTTTTTTTTTTTTTTTTTTCCGCGTTTCCATCCTGTTTCAGGATATTGCGGTCAACACCAGCATCTTTCAGCTGTATGTTGATTCCTAGGCTAGATTACGCTCATCAGCACGCCACGACTTTCTGAGCGACCGGCTCCATACTCTCATAAGTCACTTTTGCGATTCGAACCACTGCTAATTCTCGTCGCGTCACGTGACGAGAGTATTCGGGGTTAGCGGAGAAAGCTGCTAACCCCTCGGCCATGGAGCCGGCTTTTTCCAACACAAGGCAAATTTTAATTCTCATTTTGTGAAGCTTGGTCGACCCCAAAAGTCGTACTGGTCAGTGGAAACAATGTAATCTTGCCAAAATTGGGAATTAAACCCTGCTCCAATGCATTTGTTGGCCAGTGAACTAACGACTATGAAGCATCACTGATGCAATGCAATAACCACTATGGCACCAGCGGTGTAGTATGTCAACCACTATGGAATCAATGATGCAGTGTATTAACCATTAAGGCATCACTGACAGTGCATTAACCACTATAGTATCATTGATGCAGTGCATTAGCCACAATAGCATCATCCAATTGACACAGTGCACTGACCACTATGACATCACTGATACTGTGCACTAATCACTATGGCATCACAACCACTACGGCATCATTGATATAGTGCACTAACCACTATGGCACCATGACATCATTGATACAGTACACTAACCACTATAGCATCATTGACACAATGCACTAACCATTATGACATTGTGACAATGACAGTGCACTAACCACTACGGCATTACTGATATGGTGCACTCACCACATTGACATGACCTCATTGACGGAGTGCACTAACCACTATGGCATTGATGCAGTGCACTAACCACTATGGCATCACTAACACAGTGCACTATAGTGTGTGTGTTTTTTTTGCCTCAATATAAAATTCAATATCTCAGTAACCAACTGAGGGAAAATGATGAGATTTAGCATATAACCTTATCATTATGTCCACCCAACAAAAAAATTTTTGTTCTGGTGATTGTACAGCAAATTTCAATGTTTGTTTACATGCTGTATATAATTTACGGCTTAGAGATTAAATCCATTATTTTAAAAGTATTACAGCTTCACCAAGACGCATCCGCGCTTTTTTGAAATTGTCTCGTGAATTTCGTTTTGGCACAAACTGCGCGGAGTTAAATGGTATTGTTCAGAGGTGTCTCCAATGGGGGTTCTTTCATGAAATGTGATTATATAAATAAACTAGCTGACTTGGCCTGGCTTTTCCCAGCTCCTGGCGGGGATCGATCTATCTATCTTTCACGAAGACTCAAAGCGGGTCTGTCACCCATGTGTATGTGTGAACAAACTACACAGACAGCTGAACAGATCCTTAAAAATGGAAACATAATGACTAAATTGCGGTATCATTTCTGGTCACTCCATAAGCACATTAACACACAGCTATTTGGAAGCTTTCACGAAACTCAATATAAAAAGCTAACATGAATACTTGTGTACACTTTATTAACCAGCAGCTGAAGAAACAAGAAGGAAATGAAAAATAAGGTAAGAAATATATTCCTTCTACTTTCCTGTTAATTTACAAATTATTTACCCCATGCCTCTGTAAATTCTCTGTCTTTACTAATATTACACATTGCACCCCTCTTGGGATTCTCCATGGTGTAGTGGTCAAGCCGCCTGACTCGGGCTCCGAAGGTTATATGTTCGATTCCAGGCCGCGTCCATTTCATGAGTGAATTTTTTCGGAGAATTCCAAGGGTCGTCGCTGGAGCTACGGAGTTCGTGCATTGTGCGACGCTTTCCACGCTGCGGAAAGAGACTGAGCCATATGGGATAAAAACCCGGTGCAATGCAGCTGACCCTGTCGACTTATAAGCTAGTTCTTTCATTGCACCCACTCCCATACGAATCCGGATACGCCTTGTGTGTCATCTGAATTGGCGGGGCTTCCATTACTGTAAACATAAATTTGTTAGCGAGAAATCACTAGTTGTTCAGCAAAACATCAAAGAAATGTCACTGCTTTCGATGATTTAAGTTGTTTTTGGACATATTCCTTGGGTGGGGGTAAATATAAGATGGCTGGAAAAATTTCATAACGATGCAACAGACAGTTTTCAAAATAATTGATTGTCCCAGGATGCTAACCTTCAAAAACCGCTGAAGTCGCTGTGTTGGCCTACTGGGTTCGGCCCAAGGGCTAACAGACACACCTGCAATCTACCTCTGAAACAACACCCGGATGAACGAAAGAAGAAAATAATTTATTGTGAATGAAGGCATTCTTTGTGGGACATACTATAACCACTGTGGCATCACCAACACAGTGCATTAACCACTATGGCATCACCAACACAGTGCACTAACCACTATGGCATAACAACACAGTGCACTTACTATGGCATCACTGACACAGTTCACTAACCATTATAGCATCACTAACATAGTGCACTAACCACTATGCCATCACTGATACAGTGGTCCAACCACTAAGGCACTGTGACATCACTGACAGTGCACTAACCACTAGGGCATGACCGACACAGTGCACTAATCACCATGGATCACCACCACGCTACCATGGTATTATTGACATTTGAGAAATGGGCTACCACGATGGGCATGGTCCAGGAGGATTAACCTGGACCATCGTGGATAACAGCGACCAGTCAAACTTCAACTGGCAGCCTCCAAGTTGTCAAAAGAACCTTATCCAAGCTCTGTTTACTGCTATCTGCACAGCAACACAAAGAAGACATGGAATGAACATGCCACAAAGAGCTTTTCTACAACACATCACTCACCGCTTCTGTTTCATGATCGTTTCCAGATCATCAGTATACTGTTCACGTGTCTAAAGCCTTTGATGGGCGATAGATGGACTTAGAGATGGTACCTTCCTCACGCCAGGGTTTATCATAAACATTGTAGGCTTCATCATCAGCGAACCCGCTGCTCAGGCCCTGCAGAAGACATCAAACAATGTTACTAGTGCTGTTACATGTTACAGAAGACAACAAATAATGTTACTAGTGCTGTCACATGCCACAGAAGACATCAAACAATATTACTAGTGCTGTCACATGCTACAGAAGACATCAAACAATATTACTAGTGCTGTCACATGCCACAGAAGACATCAAACAATATTACTAGTGCTGTCACATGCTACAGAAGACATCAAACAATATTACTAGTGCTGTCACATGCTACAGAAGACATCAAACAATATTACTAGTGCTGTCACATGCTACAGAAGACATCAAACAATATTACTAGTGCTGTCACATGCCACAGAAGACATCAAACAATATTACTAGTGCTGTCACATGCCACAGAAGACATCAAACAATATTACTAGTGCTGTCACATGCCACAGAAGACATCAAACAATATTACTAGTGCTGTCACATGCCACAGAAGACATCAAACAATATTACTAGTGCTGTCACATGCTACAGAAGACATCAAACAATATTACTAGTGCTGTCACATGCCTACAGAAGACATCAAACAATATTACTAGTGCTGTCACATGCCACAGAAGACATCAAACAATGTTACTAGTGCTGTCACATGCCACAGAAGACATCAAACAATATTACTAGTACTGTCACATGCTACAGAAGACATCAAACAATATTACCAGTGCTGTCACAATGCCTACAGAAGACATCAAACAATATTACTAGTGCTGTCACATGCCACAGAAGACATCAACATATTACTAGTGCTGTCACATGCTACAGAAGACATCAACAATATTACTAGTGCTGTCACATGTTCACAGAAGACATCAAACAATATTACTAGTGCTGTCACATGCTACAGAAGACATCAAACAATGTACTATGTTGCTCACATGCCTACAGAAGACATCAAACAATATTACTAGTGCTGTCACATGCCTACAGAAGACATCAAACAATATTACTAGTGCTGTCACATGCTACAGAAGACATCAAAACAATATTACTAGTGCTTGTCACATGCCTACAGGAAGACATCAAACAATATTACTAGTGCTGTCACATGCTACAGGAAGACATCAAACAACTATTACTAGTACTGTCACATGCTACAGAAGACATCAAACAATGTTACTAGTGTTGTCACATGCTACAGAAGACATCAAACAATATTACTAGTGTTGTCACATGCTACAGAAGACATCAAACAATATTACTAGTACTGTCACAGGCTACAGAAGACATCAAACAATATTACTAGTACTGTCACATGCCACAGAAGACATCAAACAATATTACTAGTGCTGTCACATGCTACAGAAGACATCAAACAATATTACTAGTGCTGTCACATGCTACAGAAGACATCAAACAATATTACTAGTGCTGTCACATGCTACAGAAGACATCAAACAATATTACTAGTGCTGTCACATGCTACAGAAGACATCAAACAATATTACTAGTGCTGTCACATGCTACAGAAGACATCAATGTTGCTAGTGCTGTCACATGCTACAGAAGACATCAAACAATATTACTAGTGCTGTCACATGCCACAGAAGACATCAAACAATATTACTAGTGCTGTCACATGCTACAGAAGACATCAATGTTGCTAGTGCTGTCACATGTTACAGAAGACATCAAACAATATTACTAGTACTGTCACATGCTACAGAAGACATCAAACAATATTACTAGTGCTGTCACATGCTACAGAAGACATCAATATTACTAGTGCTGTCACATGCTACAGAAGACATCAAACAACATTACTAGTACTGTCACATGCTACAGAAGACATCAAACAATGTTACTAGTGTTGTCACATGCTACAGAAGACATCAAACAATATTACTAGTGTTGTCACATGCTACAGAAGACATCAAACAATATTACTAGTACTGTCACAGGCTACAGAAGACATCAAACAATATTACTAGTACTGTCACATGCCACAGAAGACATCAAACAATATTACTAGTACTGTCACATGCTACAGAAGACATCAAACAATATTACTAGTGCTGTTACATGCCACAGAAGACATCAATGTTACTAGTGCTGTTACATGCTACAGAAGACATCAAACAATATTACTAGTGCTGTCACATGCTACAGAAGACATCAAACAATATTACTAGTACTGTCACATGCTACAGAAGACATCAAACAATGTTACTAGTGTTGTCACATGCTACAGAAGACATCAAACAATATTACTAGTGCTGTCACATGTTACAGGGCCTCAGCATTCAACGACATGACAGCTTATTCAGTCCCAGGACTGACATGACACTTATTGGACATGTCATGACACCACCAATCTAGCCTTGTGAATGCCTGTTAATCTAGTTGGCAGTTAATGTAATGGATTTCCCTTAACTTCCATATTCACAATAGAGCGTCACTTGCTGTAAACATTCTGTTGCGAATAACTGGTATAAAGTTTAGCCAAGGCACAACATTCAATAGAGGAATCACACAATTTTACCGTTTGCTGCTCTTCATCTCTATTCTCCTTCTCTTGCCTTGCATCCCTCAACTCATACCAAGCCCTCCTGTCTTTTACTATCTCCTGCAGCTTCCATCACATTCTCCAATATTAATCTGTCTCCAAGTCCCTTCTCCATGTGTTTTTAGATCTCCTATTTCTTTTGCCATGATGGCTTCTGAGAAAGACCTTTCTAGTTACACTATAACCAGATTTTCTGAGTGTTTGTCCTTGTGTGTAATGTGTGTATTTAAAGCCATAAACATGTGGTTTCATAGAAGAATGTTGAAAATATTTTGGAAAGCCAAAATGAGTAATCTAAATGTTTTGAAAGAGGCTAAGAAACAAAGGCCTATCAAAATTTCAGAATGTGGTAGTTATTATAAGAAGAGAAATACAGAAGCATACTCTGACAACTGGAAAGATTAATAGAAAAAGAGATTGGAGGAAGACAGCAAAAGAAGATTCTTGAGCCTGTCATCATGGCATGGGAAATATACCAAGATAACAGCACATGAATTCTATTGGAGATCACAAGAAGCGTAGAATCATGATTGTCCACACCAGTTAGCAAGACACTTGATAACGATGTCCACGTATGGACTAAAAATAGGTTAAAATACTGGGTTACAGATAGATAATATATTATATGTGAAATAAAGTAAATGTATGACACAAAAGGGTAGCTTGACAGGAAAAAAATATAGTGTACAATTTTCACTAAGTATTTTACCAGCAGTCAATAACAACTTGTGGGAAAACCTGACAATAGTAGTATAACTAGAAAGTCTATTATCTATAACCCTAATGAGCCAATGAAAATAGAGCGATTCCTACAAACACACTGAACAGAGAATTACAGACATAGGTGAATAATAGAGGGAAGACATGAACGCAGCTGAAAGAGATAGCAATGAATAGAACGGCGTGGTGTTACTTGGTTGAGGGCTTACACTCCAATGGAGGATAAAGGACAGAAGAAGAAGAAAAATAGCAACTTGGAATGAGAATAAAGACGCAAAAACTAAAACCTGATACAGAATAAAAAAGACATGGTACAAAAACTAATAAAAACAGATAAAATGCACCACACACAGAGATTGACATTAAGTGCACATAAAAACAGCCCAACCTGTGACTGGTTAAAGAGCCGCTGGTCAAACTGTGTTTCTTTGTTTCCTGCATTTGTATTGGGCAAGCCAAGGGCAATGGCCTCACTGATGTCACGCTCCTTGTCCTTCTGAAGTCGATTCCTGGCAAAATCAATGATTCCTTTCTCATTAAAACAATAAGAAACACGTTTTTAAATTCTTAGTTCATGGATAAAGTATTTTGCAACTAGTTGAATTTACTTGCGATTATTCTTAGCTCCTCTTTTGAGGGAAGTGGGTGGTCACACTTAGTTATGTATCGCATAGCTCAGAAGTCAGTGTGTCGGATGTCAGCAGAGATTTATGCAAGGTTGATCTCATTTGGACAGATTTCATCCAAGCTAACAGATTGATCTACCTTTGGGTTGGTTTTCTTTACAATTTTGCCAGAGACGTAGCATTGTGATCTACTCTCTACGATTTCCAACTCACACATGAAATCTCCCCACACACCCACTCTTTTCAGAGAATGCTAGGTATCAAATCTCGCAAGGCAAGAGATTAGGGGAACTTATATCATTTCACACCGACTGTTCTTGAACAAACTCCAGATGTGTTGGAATTCAAGTCTGAAAACGTCTCAGCTTGTGGCAGATACCAAAACCACTCAGCCATGCCTCCCATTTTAATTTACTTTTAAAATGAAAACATATTCATATAAAATAAATTGAGAGTGTATCATACAAGGGATGGGCTAGGACAGTAGTGTGTAAGAGATAGTTCCTCACAGTGACAAGCAATCACAGCCATGTTTAGACAGCTTGGATCCTGCTTGGCTTACTCATTCCTGTCCTTGTCTGCATGTGGTCACAATAGCTTGCTTAGCTCACAAACAGTATATCATTTCACATCACAACGTATCATGGAAGCTAAAATACTTTGGCCACATCACAACCCCAGGAAAGTTAACCCGGCCAGCAAATACCTGAAGAAGTTGGATGTGTCAGCCGAAAGGTGCAAATATTGCAGCTCTGCTGTAAACAGGCACAATGCAATTACATCCAAAACTTTAAAATCCAAATAACAAGTTGTTTGAGAGCCCATGCTTCAATGAGGTGATACAGAGCAGCAGCAGCATAAGGAAAAATTAGGTAATATGTGTTTGGATGGAAGAGATGAAGTGAAGAGACTGCTGCACAAGCACAACATGTTGTAACTTTGTCTAGCAAGTCAATAAAGTCAGTGTTGGTGTATTTACTCCATCCAAGACATGACCACAAAGTCTCATTTCCCTCGAGATTTGAGGATAAAGCATTGGCAGTGGCAACACTCAAACTATATTAAACGATGATAGAAAGATGAACTAATGAAAGAAAGACATGAAACAATACAAGAAAGATATGAAACCATGAAAAACAATAAAAGATCATTGTGTGAAATAATGAGATAGAAAACAATGAAAAAGATGAAACAATGATAGAAAGATGAAACAATGAAAGAAAGACATGAAACAATAAAAGAAAGATATGGAAACCAATGAAAGAAAGACATGAAACAATAACAGAAAGACATGAAACCACAGTAAAGATGAAACAATGTGAAATAATGAGGTATAAAACAATCAAAAACAATAAAGAATGTAAAATAATGAAGCAATGAAAGATATGAAACAATAGAAGCCAAACGCCTCCAGTCATGTTTACCGCTTGTCTGGAGCTGCCCTGGCTATGTTTCTGTCCCTCTGTCTCTCCTTGGCTCTATCTTTTCTTATATCATCTCGCTCTTGAACTAAATCATCTTTTTCTGTGATTAGAAATGAAAACATGAAAATATTAAAACTTCAGCAAACCCACAAACAGATACAGACAACAATTTATAGCCAAACATCTGGTAACGGGGACATTCTGACAGAGATGCAAGTAGAAATGAAACTTGTCAATGACATTTGGAAGGAAATATTCAATATCCTTTTGCCATGTTATGAGGGGAGGAAAAACTGAATTACATTGTTAGCAACTATTAATGTGAAATTGAATTATAGTATGCCACCAAGAAAAGATACCAGATAGTCTGGCATCATTGCATCAATAACACATGAACTGACAAGCAACACTACCAGGAGATTATATCTTCTTCTTCTATATTCGTCCTGGAACGTTGTTTTAGACGTAATTGCATTGTGCCTGTTTACAGTAGAGCTGCAATATTTGCACCTTCTGGCCAACACATCCAACTTTTTCAGGTATTTATTGACTGGGTTACCGTCCCGGGTTGATTATATATCTTGCCTTCTAGGAAAAGGATGAAAAATAGGAGATCCTATGCATAAGTTGTGCATGTTAAAAACACAGCAGCTGTAGGAAATTGTAAAGTGTAGGCCAGAACACCACCCTCCTGGCAAAGTTGTTATTAGAAGGGGAAACACCTACCCATAGGCAGATAATGGTTTCTGATCAGAGGAAGTAAACTGTACACAAACGGCTGTAGATGTAGGACACACAAACCTCTGAGTTAGATGTGTAACCAGGTATGGCACACTCCTCGAAAGTGGAATGAAGAAAATCAAATGTTGCAGAATTAAGTCAAAACTGAATGTGCTGAAATGAATCAGTTGAATGTGCTCAAATGAGCTAATACTGAATGTGTTGAATTTAATTAAGTCTGAGGGAGCTGAATTGAATCAAGACTGAATGAAAGACTACAGGAGACAAATGAAAATCGTAGACTGATTAGAGAAATTAGACGAAGACAGTCAAAATTTTTGGACATGTTATGAGAAGAAATGGATTGGAGAACTTATTGACAACTGGCAAGATCGAGGGGAACAGACCAAGAGGAAGACAGAGAGGAAAATACCTGGATGGCTTGGCCACATGGCATGGACGAGACAGGAACACTGAGCTGATCCACGACTCTGGTGATCGAGTGAAATGGCGAGTCATGACCGCCCACGCTTTCCGGCATGGCACATGATTGATTGATTGATAATTTTTACTACCAGATTGTAAAGCAAGTCAACCACTAACAAAAGAAGAAACGTGCTACCATGTTACAACATAATACATGGTCCAGCATAATCTTTACGTAAGAAACAAATACATTAATTTAAATAATGTGAATATACTTCTGCTTAACAACGAACACTGAGCCTATTTTGCTGAGCATATAATAATGTTCAATTATACTTTTATTTAACAATTAGGAGTATGTTACCAATCCAAAAGTATAACCGTTCATTGAGATATACCAACCTGTTACATCTTCCCTGCGGATGCCAGCCCGTTCCTCCCTAGCTTTCTGAGCCAAATGTCTGAGTTCCTGCTCCTTCTTCTCCTTGATTGTCTTAAGTTTGTTCTTTTCAAGCGTCACACGCATCTCTACAGCCTCACGAGCCTGAAATCAAATCATGTCATTAGAAATTATTTTGCTACTGATTTCTCTTTCAATGAATTCATTCACAGCACCAAGGTGATTTCTTCTTGCTCTTGTTTGTTCGCCCGATATTTCTGTTTTGGACGCAGCTGCATTGCATCTGTTTACAGCAGACCCGTGTAATTTGTGTCTTTTGGCTAACACATCAGGCTTCTACACGGCATTTTGTAACCAGGTTAGCACAATCCACATCATTTTTGCCTTCCATTTAGAGGCGATGTCCCTCAAACAGATCTATCTTGAACAAAGTGATTTCATTACTGTCTTTTAAAAAATAAGAATAAATGAACAAAAGTGTTCAATGTTCTACTGTTTGTAAAATAAAGATATCCATATTTTATGTCAATCATTGCTGAAGGCAGCCATACTATAACCTGCCCTTGAGTCTTGAGACCAGAAACATTTCTTACAATGAGGAGAGTGGTCAGCTGTAATGTTCCCTCAATTTACTCGAATATACACTACATAACAAATAAATCCCTTATGGGACATTGCACTCAGCATTTTTCAGCTGCTGTTGATGTACTAGGCAAGTGTTACGTTCAGTAGTTTGCCATTGCTTTCTGAATGGCTGGCTCCCATACCAGCACGTTATAACACAACGCGACACGGTCTGCTGCACAAATCAGTCGCAGCTGAGCTTTGAACGCCTTGTACCCAGCTCACGGACCACGTTCGCAAGCCTTTGGCCACAGAGCCAGTTTTTTTTCAAAACAAATCACCTAACATAATGATACAGCCAAGACAAGAAATGATGCATAATTCATTAATTAACCCATTCATTCGGGGCCTGTCCTGTGCGACCACCCCCAAGACAAGATTTCCTGCCCTTGTTAGCGTCTCGTGTTTTTTTTTCTTTTTGGTTTGTGCGTTCACTCACTTTTAACTCTTGTGTAGGCCATACATACGCTACTACTTCTAGTGCTCTGGACGGGTTTCTTGAGTGTGTTTAGCTTTACATATTACCAGTGTATCTCGTCATCAGTCGAACTCACTCTGACTTCTGAGGTACTTGTAATTTAAGTCAAGGATGAGATGTCAACATTTTAATCCAACTGACCGGTGTAGGGGTTGAACCTGCTATTTTGGTATAGGCACACAGGAAGTTTCAAGATCCTGGGCTCTTATCCATTCAGCCACACTGACCTCCTCGTTGCTGCCACGTATAAATTAGCTATCACATATTGAATCCAAGTAGGATACGGCCTTCCTCTTCACCATCTCGGCAGTCGATTTCCACCCCTAATGATCTTTTCTAGACTTTCATGTCTTTTTACATGCCCAAAACATTTCAATTTTGTTTGCCTAAATAACTAATCTTCTTCAATACTAAGTTCCTGATGGACACAGTTGTTTGTTTTCTTTCCCGTACAATGAATTTTAACTCTTATGAATTCACTAATACAGTCACAAAATTACTATCTTCACAGCCTACTGATACAACCAAGAAACAAATTACCAAACAATGCATCAATGCAGCAAAAAAAGAACCTTTCTTTATCTTTTCATTTGTGGTTTTTCTAGTAGTGTCTAATCTGCTTTTTTTTTTAAATGTACGCTGCTAGGAATCTATAAAACATGACAGTATACATATATTACTAAAATATACATTAATTCACAACACGAAGATGCAGTCAAGAAATGAACTGCTTCATATCACAATAATACAACTAGGAAATGACTCATTTGACTCAAGGATATGAACTAGAACACTAAATAGATAGATGCCCAAATTGCGGAGAAAGGCCAAGTTTAATTAATTACCTTTCTGTCAGCTATGTACAAGGCCTCGGCCAGTTTTGCAAAGTTTTCGTTTATATGAACACCCTGTAGGCCTCTTCCATCAGCAGCCAGACGTTTGTCTAAAGGAATAGTGTAACCCTGTTGAGTAACAAAATGATAAATTAACAGCAGCATATCTTTGTTCTTTTTAATGAAAATTAGAAAGAAGGACATTTGTAAGCAATTATTTGTTATCCCTGTTTGACAGCTGGTTTGTGAGTCATCTTGAAGACTTGAGTTTTATGTCCAATGCATTGGTGTCCTGGTCACACATGCCAAGGAAAGGACTTGCAACTATCAGGCTGAGGTTAGGGAAGTGACTTTACTTCCTTCTGCTTCTTGTACGCTCTATCTCAAATTGAGGCATCGGTACTCGACCAACTCCCACTAAGTTAGCCTATTCTCTGCTATCTCCTGCCCTTGTCCTCATATAGTTCATCCCGGTCTTTAATTGTCGTCTCCATGGTTTCCTTGTGGGTTCCAGTGAGTGTTTAGTTAACAGTAGGCTCGGCTTTTCTCAGTGTGTGTCCTATCCTGCGCCGGCGTCTCCTCAACTCTTGATTCACTGGAGTTTAGTTCTCTCCATGACCTCCATATTGGTCATTCTGTCATGCCACTTTAGTCCCACAACTTTTCTTTCGACCCAGTATCGAAGTACCCATCTTCGTGGGGACTGTTGCAGAGTTCCCCTTCCCCGCTCCAGACACCAGTAGGTGTGCAAGACCAGTAATAGAACTGATCTGCAAAGAGGCATATGAGGATGTAACGAGGTCATGGTTTCTAAAAAATAATAATAAACCTGGTTCCAAGATAAATAATATAAACAACATTACCGAGGTTCTAGATTGTCACAATCAGAAGGGACAGAAGTAAAATATGTAGACTTGGTGAGTTGTTTAAACAGGAAAATGATATACAGGCATGGGAAAAAAAGCAATGAAAAGAAATGAGCTGAAAGAAAATGAAGTAGACCACGGTAAACTACCATGATACTTTTAATAATTCACTGTGATAGCAAACAGAAAATTGAAGCACATCCAACAATGTGGGATAGTGAAGAGTTCATGATTAACAAATATAACTATACAGCTAATACAATAATTGCACATGATAGTTCAAATATGTAAAGTGCAATGCAGGCCTATGCAGTCACAACGAAACAAGTAAATATAGCGAATTTGTTGAGGGTCCGTGCTCCCTTGGCACATAAAGCATGAATACAATTAGTGGAACAGCGGTAAAGCCGTGGAAATGTAAACAATATAAAATAACACAAAGTCATGCAGCTTTACAGAACATAATTACGGAAAACACTGGACGTTGCTGCGACAAGCCTTCATCAGCAAACAAATACATACACAAAACACAACATATAATCACAGGGAAGACACTACAGTGACTACATTAGGGCATAAGGTTGGGATTGAAAGAACAAAAAGATGAGAACAATGAAGAGAAAATAAAAATTTTAAACAAATGTTGCTACTTATCTCAGAATCCCAGTTGGCAGATAAACAGCAGAAAGAACAAAACAAAGAAGAATAAGCCAAGTGCTAACAGACTGTGAATCTGAATGAATAACACATTAATCAAATCCTCAACTCACTCTGTTGTTTTTCCAGTTGGAGATGCACGGTGGAATCTTCCAATCCTGCTGTTCTTTCACTGAAACCTGTGAAAATGTATGAGAATATATAAACACTGCACTATAATAATACAAATACCATAAATAATATAATACTACTATAAATACTATAATACACAAGGTAACAAAACAAATGATGTATAATAATGCTTGTTGAACTATTATGGAAAACAAAGATCCCTCTTTGGTTAGTTCATATCGTGTGGAGTTGGATATTTACCTGCCCACAAACCCCTGTCTCTCAAGATGCCAATCATTTTGTCAGAGTCCAGAAAGGGGACATTGATGCAGTGACATCGTTACGCCCGCCAGGCGACTTAGCTCCCAGTAGGGACGCAGTAACTTCGTTACGCCGCCAGGCGAATAGTGGTTACCGGCCTGCAAGACTGCTGGCTGACAAGCGACCAGCGGTCAAGCAAGGACGGCGCTAAACGCACGCCTCGTGACATCACCTGAGGTGAGAGGCGAGTTGCGAGTTAGCGGCAGAGAGCTCTGGGACTTCGACTCGGACAGACGTGTGCAGAGGCGTTGTGTGGTATCTGTGCTGAAAGTCGAGTGTCTGGACATCTTGAGTGAGACTTGTGAGCTGTATGTAAGTGTATTGAAGTATTGAGTATATATTGTTGTGATCATCGTTCTGTATTTGATATGTGAATAAATCCATAGAACGGTGTGTCGTTGAGTCTTACGTCAAATCACGTTGTACTTGTACTGTCCCACACTGTTAGGTTAGCGAGCCAAGTTTAAGACCCTGACAAGTGTGGACGTGGTGGCATTCGTCCGGCTTTAAAATGAACGTGTTTATGTGAGTAACGATTTGAAACTAGAGTTTGTGAACGTAAAATTTTTGTCAAACTTTATAGTACATGTATTGTGATCATGGAAGGCTCATTTTGATTAGTAACTACATTGTTTAAACATGTGTAAGACTATTTGTAAACGTACAGTGCATACATATTGTTTGTTCTTGTAAGCGTGTAAAACATTTGTGATTTGTGAACATTGTCACCGTTTTGACCTTGTCGACATTGTGATCTTGTCGCCATTTTGTCCTTGTCGCCATCTTGTAAACTTGATGTCTATGTCCTTACTGAATGTCATCTTGATGTAAGTGATGTGTCATCAATGTTGTAGAGTGTTAAGATACTTGTAGATTGTCTTTGTGAAGTGAGTTGTCGGAAGCAAAAAGTTTGGAAAGAAAGTGACTTGTGTTTTGGAAAAAAAAATTGTTGACGGACAAACTTACGACATACAATTACACTCAACGCCATACAAACCTAATCAACACTTAGTGACAAGCAGGCACGCACCAACAAATAGACGCTAATTTATTTTCCTCCAAAATAAAGCAGGTTTTTCCGTACCATCCGAAACCTTGCCGTAGAGGTCATTTGTGTTCTCGAAGTAACGACCCTACAAGTTCCTAGCCCGATTTCCAACCATTCTTCACCGCACCGAGGGCACTTGAGTATATTTTTTTTTTTCTATACTTTAAGGAAGCAATTTGAGGCACGTGTTGTCATTAGAAATATATTGTAAATTGTTCATTACTAACCACTTATAACATATTTCGTGTGGCTGGTATTTCATTGACATTTTTCATCATGTCTTCATTATTTGATTTCATCGATATGGGTTTAAAATTAAAGTTAACAGGTGATGAGTTAACAAAGTGGAGTGAGAATAAATACTCTGAATACCTACTAGTACAGGAGAAAGCTGCTGAGCGTGATGAAAGAGCAGCTGAAAGAGCTCTAAAGCAGGCAGAGATGGCTGCCAAGCAAGTAGAGGCAGAAACAGCGTTAAAGCAAGCAGAAGCAGAACTGGCTGCAAAGACAAAACAAGCTGAGATAGATAGTGAACTTAAGAAGGCAGAAATAGCAGCTCAGAGTAAGAGAGAAGAACTGGAGTTACAGTTGAAGATAAAACAACTTGACACTGAGACTGCGATTAACAAAGAGTCTAAGAAATCTGAGAGACTGGAGAAAGAAAACCAGTATAAGAAATATCAGGGTATTGTACGTAATTATACCTCGGGTGACTGCACCGCAGCCTTTACCCAAAATTTTGAAACTTTAATGGAACATTACCAGGTTCCACTGTCTGAATGGAATATTGTTTACATGAGAAGTTTGTCAGGGGAACCTCTTAAAGTCATTGAAACCATCCCCAAAGACCTCAGAAAAGATTACCATTATCTGAAATCTAAGATTATGGCACATTTTATGTTAGATGAGGCAGGTTACAGAGAACAATTAAGTAAGTTGAGCCCAAAACCGACTCAAACGTTCTCTGATTATCTCTGCTTAGTCCGAGATATATTCACCAAATGGACTTCAGCAGCTAAATTGACAACAATTATCAGAAATTAGAAGATCTGATTATTAGAGACAAAATTGTATCATCTATTCCTTCAGCATTTTCTAAATTCTTGTTAGAGAATGAATGCACTAGTGTGGATGAGATTGAGAGGGGGTTCGGCGTACTACACAGCCAACAAACATTGTTTTGCCACTGAAGCTACTGACATTAACTTTGTAGCAGCGGCTAACTATGACAAACCCTACAGTAGGCAGAAACCTCAAAGGCCTATCTCTGAGAAGTTTAAGCATTGTAGTTATTGTAAATTTTCACATAATCAGAATGAAATGTGCGATAAACAACCAGGATACCATACGTACCTATTAAACATGGTAAACAGACAAGATCAGGAGCGTAAATCCTTCAGAAGTTTGCGTAAATGTTTCCTCTGTAAGGCGTACAGACACCATCGAAAAGATTGTAAAGGTAGGCACATGACCAACAAAGCAAATGCCGCCTTGTTTGACAGTTCGGCGTCAGACGAAGAACAGCCAGAGAAACACCCTGTGAACTCAGCACAGGCTTTTGACATATTTAGCGCAAATAAATGCTCTGTTTGTAACACCTTCTATGAAGATGGTATTTTAACATGCGGTCACACCATCCCTATTACCAATGAAGAAGCTAATTTGGTAGTAGACTCAAAAGGCAAGATAATCATCCATCACGGATATGTGAATGGCAAGTCAGCTACAGTCCTTCGTGACACAGGCAGTTCACTTATTGGTCTAAAGAGAACGTTCATAAGGCCTACAGACTATACAGGCAGGCACGTAACATGCAGAACATTCTCAGGCAATATTGAAAGATACCCATTAGCATGGGCATATATTGAAACACCTTTCCTCACTGGGAAAGTAAAGTGTGCTGCATTAACAAACCCAGTGTGTGATGTAATTATTGGAAACTTACCAGAGGTGAATAATAAACCTCATGACATAACATCTCTATGTATTGATGATACCATAACATCACCATCAAATGTCATCATGAATAATGTCACACCACCTATTGATTGTATAGTAGCTAATGTAGCACTAAGTTCTCATGACATCATTGATAACATTGTTCCATCATCATCTGATATCATTGAATGTGTGAACGCAGTAACGAGATCTACTGCTAGAGTGCAAGATGAAAGTAATCAAACTGAGGCTATACAAATGCTTATCCCAGAATCACTACCTACTAACACCATGAAGGAAACATTTGTAACAGCTCAAAAAGTTGATCCTTCATTGTCAAAATACTTTAATCTGATCGGCCAAAAGCCAAAGGTAACAAAGAATGCAAAATGACATTTTGCTATGAAAAATGATATACTCACCAGGTATTACACCAAAGGTGACAATACAACAGAGCAAACTGTTTTGCCAACAAATTATCGCAAGCAAGCCTTACATCTTGCTCATGATATACCTCTTGCAGGGCATATGGCATACGTTAAGACCAGATCAAGGTTATTGACACAGTTCCATTGGCCAAAATTTTGCAATGACATTAAAGAATATTGCAGAAGTTGTGACACCTGCCAGAAACTGGTAAAAAAAGGAAAAAACCCACAGGCAAAGTTACAAGTTACTGACTTAGCCAGTCGACCTTTTGAAAAACTATCTGTTGACATAGTGGGCCCTCTTAATCATACAACAACTAAAGGGAATAAATATATTCTAACTGTCATTGATCAATGTAGTCGCTGGCCAGAAGCGATTCCGCTAAAGAACATTACTGCCAATGATATAATGGAAGTTTTCTTCCATATTTTTTCTAGGATAGGTTTTCCAGATACTATCCAATCTGATAGGGGCATTCAGTTTATTGCCGCATCTACCCAAGCTTTCACCAAAATGTTGGGAGTGAAGCAATGTTTCAATTCCCCTTACCATCCTCACAGTAGTGGAATTGTGGAAAAATTTAACGGGGATCTAAAGCACATGCTTGCCAAAGTAACGCAAGAGCACCCCAATAACTGGGATGTATATCTACCAGCTATTCTCTTTGCTTATCGCGAGGTACCTCATTCTAGTACCGGTTTCTCTCCTTTTGAACTTATCTATGGTGCCAAACCACGCGGCCCATTAACTATTTATCACCAAATGTTAACTGACTCTACTCCAGTACTTAAACCCATATCATCATACGTATATGTCACATCATTGCGTGAAAGAATCATCAAATCTTGTGTTATTGCAAAGAATGCACTAAAACTATCTGGTGCTACTTATAGACAGTATGCTGACAAAGGTAACAGAACGATAACTTTGACACCTGGACAGGACGTTCTTCTTCTACTACCTAGTGACAGACACCTTTTGACTGATTCTTGGCAGGGACCTTTTAAAGTAACGAGACAGATTTCACCTGTAGACTACGAAATCCTCATAAAAGACAAACATAAAATATTTCACATAAATATGCTAAGACCATACCACAACAGAGAAAACGAACAAGACGATACGACAGCTTGTACAGTGATAATAGATCACGAAGACGACGATGCTAGGGACGAGATTCCAACGCCTGCATTAGACACGACAAACTGCTTGAAGGAGATCAAAATCAACCCAAAGTTGACTCAAGCAGAGACAAACAGTTGCAAACAGCTTATACAGCAATACAACACCATCTTTTCCAACAACCCAGGACAAACAGAATTAGTACAGCATCACATCACACTCACATCAAACACACCCATAAAATGCAGACCATACACCATCCCATTACATTACAAAGAACATTTACACCAGGAAATCATCAACTTAGAGAAAAACAACATCATAAGACGATCCCAGTCAGACTTCTCATCTCCAATGGTGATTGTACGCAAAAAGGACAATACAATAAGACTGTGCATCGACTATAGGAAGCTAAATAAAATAACTGTTCTAGATTTGGAGCCAATGGCAAACACTGACGATCTTCTGACAGAACTGACAGACGCTAGGTTCTTTACGACGCTAGACATGACTAAAGGATATTGGCAAATAGCAGTAGACGAACAGAGCAGACATCTGATAGCATTTGCCACACCTTGGGGACTGTACGAATGGTGCAAACTTCCATTTGGGCTAGTCAATGCCCCTGCCACCTTCGTACGTATGACACGACTTCTTCTTGTAGACATTCCTAACATAATTTGCTATATAGACGACATCTGTGTTCACACAGAGACAATGACAGAGCACATTAAGACGTTAGAACAGACATTTGAACGTATTAGACAGCACGGACTGACTGTAAAGCCTGCAAAAGTAGACATAGCCTACCAGGAAATAACTTTCTTGGGGTACAAAATATCCAATGGCTTTGTCATGACAGACGATAAAATTGTGTCCAAGATACTAAAACTCTCACTTCCGACTACTAAGAAACAAGTCAGAAGTTTGTTGGGATTAATAAATTATTACAGGCAGTTCATTCCTGATTTTTCCGAACTGACCGAAGTGTTTACTAATTTACTAACCAAAGACAAACCAGAGAAAATTGTAAACAATAAATGCCTACAAATTGCATTCCGAAAAGTGCTATCATATTTTTCTGATAATAGTTTGAATAATCTCATCCTCAAATTGCCCAACCTCCGTTTACCTTTCAGATTGCGTACAGATGCTAGCTCCGTGGCGATTGGAGCAGTCTTATTGCAGGAGTACAACAACATACTCCATCCCGTTTACTTCGTATCCAGGATACTAAAGCCCAGAGAACGGGCGTGGTCTATCCCTTAATTGGAAGCCCTAGCTTTAGTGGTGGGTATAACAAAATTGTCCAGATTTCTTCTAGGACGTCACTTTATCGTGGAATCCGACAGCAGCCCTTTACGGTTTATAAATTCAGGAGTACCCTCAAATCATATGGTAGCGCATTGGTCTCTTAAACTTCAAGATTACAGCTTTGAGGTTCGACATATTCCAGGCAGATCCAATTCAATTGCCGATCTTTTGTCCCGTTGTCCGACCGACCCAGTAGGCACCAATGTCTGAGTGCAGTGTGTACACTCGGACCGACACAGCCAGTCATTAGTGAATTATTTTTTCCATTCACAAAAAGCTGTGCAATGTCTACAATATTGTGATAGGGATTACCCCCATTATAAATAGTGTTCTTATTTTACTAGCTCATGTAGTGATTGTCCTGTATAATTGTGTAGTGTGTGGTAGAAAGCGAACTGTATTAATTGTATATCATTCATTGGCACCTTGCCGTCTTGACAGACGATAGTTTGTGCTCTAAAAAGGCATAATAACTTTTAACTATGGCGGTAGCGAGTGTGACTGATAAGGCCAATTTGCGCTGTAAATGTCCGTTCACAGTGGGTGCATGTGAACACGTGGTCATTTCCACCATCATGCACCATCTTACGTCTCAAACGCTTGGTGTGTGACTTTTCTGCAATAATTTTCTCCTTTGACTTTATTCCATTTCTGATATTTGCCCTCCATGCAACACGTTCAGCGGCGACTTGCTCCCAATGTGCATTATCAATGCCTGTATCAATCATGTCCCGCTTACACACATCTTTGTATCGTAGTAGAGGCCGACCCTGAGATCTCTTACCCATCTGTAATTCACCAAAAAAGATATCCTTTGGTATTCTACCATCATCCATCCTCCTAAGATGTCCTATCCATCTAAGTCTACGAAGACTGAGCATGGAATAAACTGTCACACAACCTGATCTTTCCAATACTTCAGTATTTGTGATTTTGTCTTGCCACTTAATACCAAGAATTCTTCGCAGACACCGCATATGAAAGCTGTTTAAATTGTTCTCTTGGTGTGAGTAAGTTGTCCAGGTTTCACTGCCATAGAGAAGAGTACTAAGGACACAGGCTTGATAGACAAGGACTTTTGTTTTGGCAGTAAGCTTCCTGTTCTCCCAGACTCTTTTTCTTAACCTGTTCATTGTTGTTGCTGCCTTACCAATCCGGATGTTGATTTCCTGATCTAGGGATAATTTGCTATTTACCACTGATCCTAGATACGTAAAATGGTCTACTATCTCTAGTTCGGCGTCGTCAATAAAGATTGATGGTACCCCATGTGCACCTTGTGACATAATCTGTGTCTTCTTTTTGCTAATTGTTAAACCAAATTCAGAACAAGCATTGGAGAATGCAGATAGTAGACATGTTGTAAGTTCTTCCTCAGAGTGGGTCGTAATCTGCAGCATCATCTGCAAAAAGCAACTCTCTGATCAGTACCCTCCTAATTTTGGTCTTAGCCTTCAATCTCTGAGCATTGTAGAGGCCGCCATCTGAGCGTGAGTGAATGTATATACCACCATCCTGATCACGAAATGCATATTTCAGTAGAAGTGAAAAGTATATTCCAAAGAGTGTGGGAGCTAGTACACAACCTTGCTTAACTCCACTCTTGATTTCAAATTCTTCAGAAGTTGCACCATCAAACTTGATTATACCCCTCATGCCTGTGTGGAACGATTCCACAATGGACAGAAGAGTTGGTGGGCAGCCAATCTTCTTTAGTGCCTTGAACAGACCCTCACGACTGACCAAATCAAATGCCTTTGTGAGGTCGATGAAGGCAATAAACAGTGGTTGATTCTGTTCACGGCATTTTTCTTGCATTTGTCGCAATGAGAATATCATATCAGTGGTAGACCGGTTCTGTCGAAAGCCACACTGTGATTCGGGGTAGACTTGATCTCCTAGGACTTGAAGTCTGCGCAGAACAATTCTGGCAAATACTTTTCCAACAATACACAGAAGTGAGATACCCCTATAGTTGTTACAGTCACTCCGATCACCCTTGTTCTTGTACAGCGTTATGATGTTTGAATCTTTGAAATCCTGTGGGACTTGTCCTTCACGCCAGCATAGCTCTATCAGCTGGTGGATCTGTAGAGTGAGTGTGTCTTGCCCACTCCTGATAACCTCTATTGGAATCCCATCCTTACCTGGAGCCTTGCCAGATGCAAGTTCATTTATAGCACACTTAACTTCTGTTATGGTGGGAAGTGTGTCCAGGTGGTCAAGAGTTGGTAGAGCCTCTATGGCGTTAAGGGCATCATCCGCTAGTTTGGTCTCACTTGAGTAAAGCTCCAAATAGTGCTCTACCCATCTGTCCATCTGCTGTTTCTTATCAGTGATGACTTCTCCAGTCAAGGTTTTCAGCGGTGCACTTCTTTTGATCAATGGACCACAGGCTTTCTTTATTCCTTCATACATGCTTCTTATGTCTCCCTTATCACTTGCGATTTGAATGGACTCACATAACTTGATCCAATAATCATTTGCACACTGCCTGGCAGCCTTTTGCACATCCTTCCTAGCTTGCCTTAGCTCACTCAGAGTGTTACGCGTTGGTCTTTCCTTGTTTCTTAAGAGAGCTTTCTTCTTCTTATCAATCAAGGGCTGCAGAGTCTCGCTGTTGGCCGCAAACCAGTCCTGCCTCTTATGATCCACAGTGCCGTAAACCCCTACGGCAGTTTTATAAAGAGTTTCCTTAATTTGACCCCACTTTTCATTTACTGTACAATTTTCTGGTGTATCAGTGAAAGCGTCTTCAAGTTGCTGTTGAAACTGAAAGCACTTTTCAGGATCATGAGTGTTAATAATATTAATCCTGGGGCTAGATTTGTGTTTAGCTGTGTAGATTCTCTTTGGTCTCAGTCTAACTCTTGCAACAACCAAAGAATGATCTGTATCACAGTCAGCACTGTGGTAACTACGAGTCAATGATATATGGTTCAGATGTTGTCTCCGTGTGATGATGAAGTCCAGCTGGTGCCAATGGCCGGATCTTGGATGTTTCCATGTGACCTTATGCATCTCTTTTGTTTTAAAAAAAGAGTTTGTAATACATAGGTCATTACTGGTGCAATGCTCCAGCAGCCTTTGCCCATTTTCATTCATGCGACCGATGTTGTATTTTCCAAGGGACACTGGCCATGAACTCGAGTCCTTGCCCACACGAGCATTGAAATCACCGAGCATATAAATGTAGTCAGATTTTGGAACTGCCTTGATCACGGAGTCTAACTCCTCATAGAACAAATCCTTCACATCATCAGAGGAATCGAGTGTCGGTGCATATGCAGTAATAATGGTGGCAAACCCACAAGAGGTTGCCAAGCGCAGGGATAATAGTCTTTCATTTCCTCCTGCTGGAATTTCAATCATTCCCAGTAGCGAATTCTTCACTGCAAAGCCCACACCGTGTTGCCTTTTATCTGCCTGCCCTCTACCCTTCCAGAAAAAGGTGTAGTTGTTTTCCCTGAGTGACCCTTCCTCAGCGAGGCGAGTCTCCTGCAGGCCAGCAATATCAATGTTAAGATGATTGAGTTCGGCATCAATCACAGCCGTTTTTCTCACATCGTCAATATTGGTCAAGTCAGTGGAAAATCCTGGACACATGGTTCTCACGTTCCAGGTTGCAAGCCGTAGCTTGAGGTTTCTATTTTTATTTTTGTTTGTACCTGGTGCATTGGTTTTACAGCCTGCGATTCAGATTTTGTCCTAGCCCCAAGCACCCATTGAAGCAGGCAGGCTGTGGCGGATCAGCACCCAATTGGCTGGGGGCTGCCCAGCTTGAGGCGGGCGGTAGCTGATCAGTGACACTTATAGGTGTCTCCCACCGTCAGAGGCAACGCGTGGCGCCCCATGTCTACGCCAACTGACAAGGACTTATAACCCGTAACAGTTGCCTCTCGCTTTGATTCCGAGACCAGTTAAGACCAGGGATGGAGTTATTGCCTCTCCATAGCACAAAGCCTGGGCTAAAATATAGAGATCATGTGTTGCCCATGCAGCATGATCCCTCTCTCGGCCTGCCTAGTTCACTCCAGAGGAAAGGTAACACCCCTACATCTGGAACAAGACAAGCTGCAGAAGCTGCCGGATCAGCAAAGCAATGCTCTAACTGTCCGCCTGTCGGAGCTTCGATCCTAGACCAGTCGCCAACCAAGGCTTAGGGCCTGGTCTGCCCTGCCATGACAATTTTGTCTTTAGCTTGCATTTCCTCGCACCAGGGTAAGGCTTGTACCCTCCCAATTGTGCTCTTCCGCCCGAAGCCGTTGGCACAATGTGGGGTGTCGGGTTTGGTAAGCGCCGCCCAACGTTCGGCGCTAACAGAAACCAGGTAGTACCGTCTACTGTTATACGGTAGCTCAGTCATATCTGACTAAGACCTGACTATATAATTCAGAATATGTAATTGTATATACCAAGAACAATAACAGTGTCACATTCGCGCAAGAACTTACCTTAAGCGAACTATCCAAGTTGACAGTGACATCTGCGTGTGGATCATTCCATTTTAATGACGAGTATGAATGTGTAAACTGAACATTGACAGCTACTCCACTGCAGTGAACCGAAATCCATAATGTTCGGTAGTGAAACATCCAACATGAACATTCAATCGTAATCCAGAAGGTTTTGTGAAACATCGAACACATGAACAGTGAGAAAAGTACTTCCCGTAACTACATCAAACCGGAACAAGTGTGTTCTACAAGCTTCAACATCAGCTGATTTTAATGTTCGTGTGTACTTCCGGATTAGTTACAAATTCAGAGTAAAAGTAGCAGACGACAAATAAAAGTTCAAATATCTATGACGATTCTAAAATCTGTAGGAATCTATAAAATGAAATACACGAATTGTGTGTTTATTTATTTATGTAGTGTAATCTTAGAATCATATCTTGATTAATGTATTCATATTACCGACTTTTTCTCGTTAATATGAAGAAACGTCAAGCAATGACGCTAAGAAATAAAATAATTATTGTAAATTATTGTATTTCATGAATGTTAAAATTATTTCCCTTTCATTTATTTGTTATTACATCCTTACACAAAGGGCCATAATTTGAAATGTATATTCCAATGTGTTGTGTATAAATAGCCAAGTGTTGCCAGACTATTGACACAACAGGTAGACATCTACTAGCATGGCAGAGGGTTGCCGACATTGCAGACCAACACGAGAGCTACTGACCAAATAGGGTCAGGGTTTGAGCGTTTTATACGACTTATATAAAGTCGTATTTCGGTCTAGCTAGATGGTTTTTGTCTCAAGAACCATATTATTACGTTTTTTTCTATTTGCTGCGAGGTAGATGCGTGAAGCTGGAACTACCGATCTGACTGGGTCACTCATGCAATTGAGGTAATCAGCCATCGAGATGATGAAACCTGACAAGTGTTAAAGGTTGAACACCACATGTCGTTGAATGCAACTTCCATTTCTTATATATTTCTATGGCATATGTGTATTTATTTGTATTTGATAGAAATGTACATAACAATAGAAGGGTCGACTCTGACAAGGTTTAAATATTAACCCATTATGTATATATATGTTACATGAAAGATGACATCTTTCATGAATTTGCCGGGGGAGCGTGTCAGAGTCCAGAAAGGGGACATTGATGCAGTGACATCGTTACGCCCGCCAGGCGACTTAGCTCCCAGTAGGGACGCAGTAACTTCGTTACGCCGCCAGGCGAATAGTGGTTACCGGCCTGCAAGACTGCTGGCTGACAAGCGACCAGCGGTCAAGCAAGGACGACGCTAAACGCACGCATGCCTCGTGACGTCACCTGAGGTGAGAGGCGAGTTGCGAGTTAGCGGCAGAGAGCTCTGGGACTTCGACTCGGACAGACGTGTGCAGAGAGAAAGGCGTTGTGTGGTATCTGTGCTGAAAGTCGAGTGTCTGGACATCTTGAGTGAGACTTGTGAGCTGTATGTAAGTGTATTGAAGTATTGAGTATATATTATTGTGATCATCGTTCTGTATTTGATATGTGAATAAATCCACAGAACGGTGTGTCGTTGAGTCTTACGTCAAATCACGTTGTACTTGTACTGTCCCACACTGTTAGGTTAGCGAGCCAAGTTTAAGACCCTGACACATTTGTAATACATATTTTTCCCACACCATAATGTCAAAGTGCCTAACATCTCTAGGTTTTCATCTGTTTTTCTCCCTGATGTTACAATATTTTCAAGTGCACCGTTTCTTATGACACCTCCAGATATTGTGCACAACCTTCCTTTTTCCACTCCCTGAGGCATTTTTGCCATCATATGCCAGAAATGTGGAATGAACCTTCCTGAGCAATGGCTATTATAATGATTGCCTTAATGAAAGATATCTCATAGCTGCAGTGACCACTTCCATTCTCATTGCTAGATGTCATGCTGCTACCAAATGGTTGTTGTCACCTTGCATAAGTCTGTCAAAGTTGCACATAATTCTACCCACTTCCTGACATCTATTGATTTGTTAACCCAATTCCAACTCTGTTGACGGAGTGTCCTCTGATCTCCACTTCTGTCTTCCATTTCTACAAGTGCTAATCAATACCTGAATGTATTTCTCATGCTATTTCAGTCACCTCAAGGGTGTTCCAGAGCCTGATATCTCCAGCAATTACTGTTCACAAAGTAGCACTAGAACATGCTGGGGTTGCACATTCTTAGTCCCCAGCACTGTTTTGGATTCATCACATGAACAGACAATATCACAAATAAATGTACACATTTGACAATGTAAGCTCGTTCACAACTAGTATACCATTAGCTCACAAACTATGTGATTGAGGAGCGGCTGGCCGAGTGGCTAGAATGCCGGACTCTCCTTCGAAAGACCCGGGTTTGATCCCTCGGTAAGGTGTGGGATTTTTTCTGTCGGGGGCAAAAAGAAAATCCTAACCTGCACAGTTCGCGGCGAACTGCACTAGCCAGGCGGCCTTAATTCCTCAGACTCAAAGACCCCTCTGCCATACACCGCAAGGTACTGTATTGGCAGTAAATGACAGTTTTGACTATGTGATTCTTCTCACATTTCACAATGTAAACACAGCACTGCTGTTTGTCCAATTCAATAGGACCATATAATCTTGAAATCTCTCCTGTTTTAAAAATAGCAAACAGATAAAATAATAATAACAGACAATGAACTAAGTGACCTTTATGATTTACCTTTCTGTTTGGTGAATGCATGACTGGGGCCGGAGGTGAGGGAGGTCCTCTTGGAATTTTCTTGTTCACTCTACAGAAATAATTAAGACACTACAATTCACAAACATTAATTTTTAAATGTGGATGTGAGATAAAGAATTCAGCTTGTCAGAGAGTTGCATCGTCTACAGGTCAATGTGTGAATGCAGGAAAGTGTCTGGCCACACATTTGGCATAGAAAGAATGTGAGGAACTTAGCATATAAGTGAACTATGTTCTTCTTCGTTCATCCAGAGTTTTTTTTTTTTCAGATGTGATTGCGTTGTGCCTGTTTACAGCAGAGCTGCGTTCTTGCGCCGTTAGGCCGACACATCCGACTTCTGCGGGGATTTGTTGACCGGGCTTAACCTTCCTGGGGGTTTCTTAGGACGTTTGACTCTCACTGTTGTGGTGTTATCCCCCATCCCAGCTGGTCCATATAGAACAGCCAAAGATCCTGGTCAGCCCTCAAGGGAAGGCAGGGGCAGACCATGGGCATTCCCCGCCATCCAAGGAGGCTTCCATACTTGCAGAGCCGATACATAGCGCTCTGGTACTGGGCTCACCCAAGGAATCGTCACGTCCTGCACATGGCTGCTTAGCCTCACTTCCGTATATTGGGCCTTCCGTTCACCATAGACTGTTCTTCCGGAAACCAGAAGTATGCAGTCTGCAGATGACATCCACACAGTGAGCTTTCGATTCGGACTTTCCATGTAATGGATTTGCTATCCAAGCAATATTCCATTTCATGCCACTAGGACACTTTTCCACCTTTTATGAAGCCCACACAGTGGGCTTTTGATTCGGACTTTCCACAGTAATGGATTTGCTATCCAAGCAATATTCCATTTCATGCCACTAGGACACTTTTCCACATTTTATGAAGCCCACACAATGGGCTTTTGATTCTGACTTTCCACGTAATGGATTTGCTATCCAAGCAATATTCCATTTCGTGCCACTAGGACACTTTTCCACCTTTTATGAAGCCCACACAGCGAGCTTTCGATTTGGACTTTCCACATAATGGATTTGCTATCCATGCAATATTCCATTTCATGCCTCTGGGTCTTCATGCACCTTTAAATGTCAACCTGTATGTAGTTAAAGTAAGCTGCGGTCAACTTGAGCTTGTTGATATCTCCATAGAGCTTGTCCTCAAATGAAGCAGGTGTGGGCCAAAATATCTTTCTCTGTTCTGCATACGTTGGGCAATCCTGCAGCAAATGTTTTGCTGTCATTTTTCCAGTTCTACAATTACATTCATCGGTATCTCCTGTCTTTAGTTTATTGAACAAGTGGTATTTCAGCCTGTTATGTCCTGTGCAGAGTCTGAAGATTGCTACTTGTTCTCTTCGGTCGAGTTTGTAATATGCATCATCCTTCTGATGGCCTGGATGCTCTGATTCCCATTTGGTTCTATAAGTGCTTTTTATCAACCTCTTTGCCTCATTATAGGTTATGTCTTATGTCAGGCTGTGGTAGTCGTCCTCCCTCTTTTGCCAGTCTGTCAGCCTCTTCGTTTCCAGGTATACTGCAATGTGATGGGATCCACTGTATTACAACTTTTTTGGATTTCTGGCATAGACCATGGAGTGCTGCTCTTAGGTCAGTTAGTTCTGTGCTGTTATTGCTCTTCAGTATTGAGACAGCTGACTTTGCATCTGTGAAGATAGCTATTTGCTTCTCTTTATTTTCCTCCATCAGGAGCATTTCTGCTGCAGTTTTCAGAGCCTCTACCTCCGCTTTGAAGTTACTTGAAAATTTTCCAGTTGCCATTGAATGTGTTTTTTTCACTCCATTTTTTAAATTTAGGAGAATTCCTCCTCCTCCATTCTCTATTGAATTTTTGGCTGATCCATCTGTATATGCATGGGTCCAATTCCTGCTTGGGTAATGTTCTTTTATGTAGTTTAGGGTTATTTCTCTTCTTTCGGTTTCATGCTGAGTGTTCTTTTTCTCAATACCAGGAATGTTTTCTATCATCTCAGGCAGTTGCTGCTGTCTCCAAGCTGGGAACTTGTGTGCATTGTGTATGGGCTTGACTGTTGATATGTTAAGTATAGGATCTGCCCTAATCCTTCGTTTTGCAGTTTCTACAAAGTTGCTACGCTTCAGTCTTCCCTTTCCAAAACCATTAAATCTGTTGTACATAAGGTGGTCTGTCAATCTTCTAAATTTTTCTGCTTGTTGCTGGGTTCTGCTATCTCTTCTATCCTGCATTGGTTGTAAACAAGTGATCTTTTCTAGTTCATTAATAGACGTTGTCTTCAGGCTTCCAGTTATGATTCGCATTCCTTGGTTTTGGACTCTACTTATTTTGTTAAAGTTTGACTTAGCTGCTGTTGCCCAAACTGCAATGCCATATTCCAGTACTGGCCTCACCCGTCCAGTATATAACTTCTTGAGAACTTTCTCATCTGCTCCCCACGATGTACCAGCAAGCTTTTTCATGATTGCCATTCTCTGCCTTGCTCTTGTTCGATTTTTCTCAACCTGTGTCTTCCATGTCAGGCGACGATCAAAGGTGACTCCTAGGGATTTTCTTCATGGCGCAATATTTTTCCATTCAATACCAGCTTAGGTTGCTGAGTTTTATTTGAGAGGGAGAACACTGTGCATGTTGTTTTCTCCTCACTTATCTTCACTAGCCATGATTTTGACCAGTCCTCTAGCGCTAATAAGGCTTGCTGTATTCTGCTGTTAGCTGTACTAATATATTCTTCAGATGTCCATATGGCTAGGTCATCTGCAAAGGAGGATGTGTGTACTCTGGCTGGAAAATTTTCTGTGATGTCATTTATATATGCTAGGAATAATGTTGGTGAAAGAACTCCTCCTTGGGGGACACCTTGCTCCAACAGCATCATTTTGCTTATTTGTCCTTGTACTTTTGTCCTGGCAGTTCTGTTCTCAAGGTAGTGGCTGATCCATTTATACATTTTTCCACAAACATGCATGTTTTGCAGTTTTACTTTCAGTCCTTCCTTCCATACTTTATCAAATGCTTTTTCTAAATCTATCCAGACTGCTAGTGTGTGCTTTTTCTCTTGGAAGGCATCCTCTATTTCCTGAGCTATATAGGTTATTTGATCTTCAGTGGATCTGTACTTTCTGAATCCTGCTTGGTGTGGTGTTAAGAGTTTGTTTTCTTCCAGATGCCATGTTAGCCTGCCATTGATAATGCGTTCCATTAATTTTCCTACACAACTAAGTAGACTGATAGGTCGATAGACATTTGGTTCTTCCAGGTCTTTTCCTTTCTTTGGGACTGGTATTAGTATAGCTTCCTTCCATGCCTGTGGGACTATTCCTCTCTTCCAGCTGTTATTTAGGACTGCTAGTAGTTTCTTCTTTGCCTTGGTGCCTAGCCCTATTAGCATTTCATTTGTGATTCCATCCTTTCCTGGTGATTTCTTCTTTTTTAGGGTATTCATTGCCTGTTCCATTTCTTCCATTGTTAGATTTGCCATCATATATTCTGCTGCTGTCTCTGTATTTCTATGATGTATCTGTTTGTCTTTGATTGCTTTCTTCTGTTCGGTTGTAATATCAATGTGGTTTGCATTTGCATAGTGTTCCATTAGTGCATTTGCAGCCTTTTTTCCTGTAAGCAAGGCATTTCCTTGTTTAATTGTTATTTGTTTGTTTCTAGGCCCTTCATTGTTCATGGCTTTCACTAGTTTCCATAATTTGTTTCCATCCCTGTCAAAATTAAGGTTTTCTGTTTTTTCCCTCCAACAATCTCTTGTTGTTTGATTTACTGTTCTTTTATATTTTGCTGAGATGGCTTTGAGAGAGATATTCGCTTCAATTGTTTGTTCTCTCTCTGCTGTCTTCCTGGCATCTTCAACTTTGTCCTCCAAACTTTGTAGTTCTTCAGTCCAGTATGGTTTGTAATTTTTCCTTGCTCCTCTAGGAATGGACTCAGTGGCTGCCTGTATTATCGCTCTGTTTAGACTTTCCACCATTTGCTTTATGTTGCCATATCGTGTATTTATGTTTTCACAATATTTGTCTGTTAGTATGGCAAATCTGTCCCAATCTGCTCGTTTGTAATTCCAGCGGGGCAAGGGCTTTTGCTCCTGTGGAACATATTCCATATTCATTACAAGCTTGATTGGTCTGTGGTCACTACCTGCTAATTGGTCCAGCACATGGCGATCGATTTTGTGGAGGATGTCTCCTGTGCAGAAAGCTAAGTCTGGAGTAGAAGTGGTAAGCCATCTTCTGGAGTAGAAGCTCGGTGTGTCATCCGCTTTGTTGAGTAGATGGAGATTTGAGTCTATTTCCCAGTCCTCCAATTCATCTCCTCTTTTGTCAGTATCTGGGTATCCCCATCTTTCTGAACGGCTATTAAAGTCTCCGACAATAATGCAGTTTGTGTCAGTTATTTTCATGTTTGAGAGTGTAAGGTCCTTATCTGCTGGGCTATACAGATTGTAGATTCTTATTTTCACATCCTTTATCATTATATCAACACCTATAATTTCCGTTTGGTTGTCAGAGATCACAGATACTTCGCTGCAAGGTATTGTATTTCGTGTAAGTATTAGAACTCCTCCTTTGTGTCCATCGCGGTCGAAACGTGTGGCCTGATATCCTCTGACTGAGAATTTGTGATTGGCGCTGAGGTGTGTCTCTTGAATGCATGCCACATCTATTCTATCTTTATGAAGACGCTGTGTTAGGGAGTCTTTCTTCTTGTAAACTCCTTCGGCATTCCACTGTAGTATGTTGAGTGTCCGGGGTATTTGGTCAATAGCTCTTAACCTACTCCTCTGTGCCTTGACTCCACAGCACAGGGGAAGGTGACCACCAGTAGTCATGGGTGGACCCCCTCGAGGCAGGGGGCCCGGCACTATCGCCGCCTGATGGGACTTCACGGGATTAGCACCATAACGATTAATTTTGATTTGTGACATCATGAATTAAGTTACGTTGCACTGCTTTGTCAAGCCTGTGGCTCAGTACATCCGATTTCGACAAGCATTTATTTGGGATGCTTTCCCTAGCCTTTGACTGTCCCCAGTCTACCTACAAGGCAGCAGGTTTTACGTTGCACTGCTTTGTCAAGCCTGTGGCTCAGTACATCCGATTTTGACAATCATGTATTCGGGGTGCTTTCCCTAGCCTTTGACTGTCCCCAGTCTACCTACAAGGCAGCAGGTTTGTGTGTCTCTTCGTCTGGTCCCTCTCCCTTGACCTGTCCCGACATGGGTGGCCCTACCAGTAGCTGTGCTACCGTCGGCATAGCTCTTGGGGTCATTGGGACGCACAAGCCCCTCTACCTCGTCACGGTGGACACACAGCAGAGGGGAAAAGCTTGTTTAAGATGGCATCATCCAACTGTAACCATGTCCTGTACTATGGTATAAGAGACTTTAGTATCACACCACTGATGTGTGAATGTAGTGCTGGGATAGCTGAGTATCACACCACTGATGTGTGAATGTAGTGCGAGGCCAGCAGAGAATCACACACTGTATGAAAGTATTGTGTTGCCAGCTGAGTATCATACACCTGATGTGTGAATGTACTGCTGGGATAGCTGAGTATCACACAGCTGATGTGTGAAAGTAGTGAGTTGCCAGTTGAGTATCACACACTTCATGTGTGAATGTAGTGCTGGCTCAGGAAAGAATGCAGTCTGCTCTTACAGTTGGGAGTCATAAAGCTAAAACTTAGATCTCAAGGTATATTCTTCTTCTTCGTTCATCAGTGTTTTTTATTTTCCGGACTTGATTGCAGTTGTGCCTGTTTACAGCAGAGCTGCGTTCTTGCGCCGTTAGGCCGACACATCCGACTTCTGCGGGCATTTGTTGACCGGGTTAACCTTCCCAGGGTCTCAAGGTATGATACTGGAGATTCTTCTTTCAATGCTTCAAATAAATTGTCTACATTTGCAATGCTGTCTCATAAAATGTATAAGTTCTGCTGTATTCTTAGTTCACTCAGTGGTCTGTTAAGTTTAACTTCCAATGTTTCTCTACAACAAAATATTTGCCTAGATGTATTCAGGGCAATCTTGCTGTATGTGATCTGCTATCTAAGGCATCATTCCACATGTGCACATGGCTGATTTACTAACCCTAAAGAGGACATGTGTTGAATGAACGTCTCTGCTATGTTATGTTGAAAATGGAAACTCTTATGGCTTAGTTTTGGTGTGAGGATGTGGAATCTGTGACAAAGTGTGCAGTTATGAGTATGTAAAGTGAAAGAATATGGAATGAGTGAGCGAATGTGTGATAGTGTGTGTGAAATTGTGAGATGTATGTATGTTTGTATAGTGAGAATGTGACTGAATATGTGAGAATTTAGGTGAAAGTGTGCAAATTGGAAATGTGTGAAAGAGAGAATATGTGACAGTATGTGTGAAAGTATATTTTTATATTTGTGTGTAAAATAGGTATGAAAATGAGTGAAAGAATGTGATAGTGTGTATGTGTATAAGCAGAGACAATTTGTATATACGGAACGTGTGTAAATGAGTGAGCGAAAATGTGTAAACTAGGTCTTAAAAAGTGAGAGAAAGTGTGACATGTGCAAGTGTGTGTAAGGGGGCAGGAAGAAAGAGAGATGCATTAATAAACATATCTTCCATTCATTCCAAGAAAATAAAGTCATTTTGCAAATACAATCAAAATAAACCCTCCTATATTCACCATCCTTAGCGTCAAGTAACATCACATAACTCGTTGGAGCTACTCATATGTTGACACAATTTAGCAATCACTTAATTCTGTCTGTCACAAGCAGTTGCTATATTTTCTAACGCTTGGGGAAATATATTTTAGAGCAGTTAGTCTTCTTCTACCCCTAGGAGTTACACTTTAAAACAGTCAGTCATAACACTATAATACAGGAGAAGTTAAGCTAACAACAATGCGACAGAAGGAAGAATAGTTTTTTAAGGAAAACATAAATGTGTGATGAGGTGATTGGTACAGAAAGAGTTGAGGAGCTAACTCACTTGAATCTTGGTGGTTCCATGGGGTCTTTCTGTGCCTCCACCATGCGGATAATTCGCTGTTTGGCTCCGGAGTTAAATGCTACGCCTTGCTGTGAAGGTGTGTACCTGTATTAAAGAACACATGATCAACACAGGGATTACTTATATGTGGTGTTTATACAGAACAAAGAACCAGAAACTGCCTTCTTTTGAAACATTCATAATAGTTCACTTGAATATCCCACCTGGGTGGCTCAATAGTTAGATGCTTCAACTGTTATGGTCATTGTAATCAGATAGACATAGTGTCTGTCTGTGGGTTTAAACTTGTACGGATGTTGTGATTAGTTTAAATCTGGGAATGTCAAGGTGTCTACTTTTGTAGATATTGTGATCAGTTGGGGTTCCTCAAATGACTAGTCTTAACTGAGTGAAAATGTGGGTTTCTGCAATGTTCTGATGCATGAAATTATTAAACTGATTCCTTGTACTGCTGAGCTAGGAAGGAAGATAGTGATGAAAGGAACAAGTCACTGCAACAAATAATGCAGGAAGTTTCTATTTGTAATGTCCTTAAAATGTAACACAAATTGGCAGAATAACTTTATGGGATAACTTTAGTCTTTTTATTCACACATGGCTGCTGTGCATGTAGTTCTATACACACAACCTTTCTGAGTCTTGTTCCACTGAGGAATCTAACAAATATGTGCACAGTTCATGGCACATGACTAGGATCAGTCATTTCTAGACAGCGTAATCTAGAAACAACTATCATGCCATAAGGGACATATATCAAGGTGTCTAGTTGACGTGTTGCATGGAGGGCAACTATCAGAAATAGAATAAAGACAAAGGAGAAAATGATTGCAGATAAAGCACACACAGAGCGTGAGAGACGTAAGATGGTGCAAAATGGTGGAAGTGACCATGTTTTCACATGCACCTACTGTGGGCAAACATTTGCAGCAAGAATTGGCCTTACCAGCCACACTCGCCACCGCCATGGATCGTAGTTATTAAGCCTTTTTGAAGCACAATGTACCAAACTATCGTCTGTCAAGACGGAAAGGTGCCAATGAATGATGAAAGAGTTGACCATGAATCGAAGCACTTCCTCCATCAGCAAGGCACTGCCATCATGTGTAGGAGGCTGGAAGCACTTCCTCCATCAGCAAGTCACTGCCATCATGTGTAGGAGGCTGGAAGCACTTCCTCCATCAGCAAGTCACTGCCATCATGTGTAGGAGGCTGGAAGCACTTCCTCCATCAGCAAGGCACTGCCATCATGTGTAGGAGGCTGGTTCAAATCCTGGTGCTACTGTAGCTTTCATTCTTCATTGTGTCAGCTGTGTTTTCTGATCTATACATTCCTTTACTTGCTGAGCTGAAGTGTAAATTATGGGGTTGTGACAAGACCATTTCATCCTGCTAAATCTACAGCTTGTGTGACAAATAAGCAGATCTAAAAGTCAATGAGGTCTGTTTCACAAAGAAAAGGATATAAACAACCCATGTTCATCATCACAGACAAAAGAAATAGACTATTCAAGAAAAAATTGAAAACACAAATACAACTTAGATGACAATTTTCAGACAATATTTGACTATTTAGTTTTTATTTCCCATAATTTTCTGGAAAATGTCATCCAAGTAGTAATTGTGATTTTATTGGATTTTTTCAAGAACGTTCTGGAAATTGTCATCTATGTAGCATCTGTGCATTTAGTTGCCCCCTTCCCCCCCAGAATTTTCTAGATATTTGATAGGAAAGATGGCAAGAAAGGGAACTAGTATCTTGTCCCCAGATGGACAATGACACTTCCATTACTGTTCATCTGAGTCCACACAAAACCATTAGGGAAAGCATGAGTGATTTTTAGAGAAATCTGCCCCACAGAAGTACCTCATGGGCAACAGAAAACAACTCATGAATCTGAACTGGCTACAAACATTGATAAGGTTCTTAACTGAACATTGAGAATTCTTTAATTTGGTATGAACACTGAGAATTCTCTAAAGTGGCATGTCAAAATGCTAAAAACTTCTCAAGAAATAATATATGCCCAGAACAAGAGACTGAACATAATATAGTAGAATGCCAATAAAAGAGAACAGCCAAGAACAAGATACAGTCTTGGTGAACACAATGACCAGGGTATGCAGCTGTATAGAGCAGTAGTTCTCAGCCGGTGAGGGGGGGGGAGTTTTAGGGTTTCCAGGGGGAAAATTGATTATTTCAAGATCCCATTAATACAAGAACTGATTACTTGATATTGTTTTTCCCTCCATACATTACAGTTCTGTACTTCTCGCGCTTCTGAAATTCATTTTATAACGTAAGCAGACCCGCAAATCACGTTTCATGTAGACGTCAAGACTTGATCTAGTATGTGTTAATAAATTTAGCTTCCATTTTTACGTATACTGTGTAGAGGCGGGGCGGTGGGGGGTTTATAGGGAGGAAATACGAAAGGAGGGGGGTGGGGTGTGTGTCTGTGAGAGAGAGAGAGAGAGAGAGAGAGAGAGAGAGAGAGAGAGAGAGAGAGAGAGAGAGAGAGAGAGAGAGAGAGAGAGAGAGAGAGAGAGAGAGAGAAACACATTCTGAACATATGGTGAAGAGGTGCATGTGCCAAAAAAGGTTTGAGAACCACTAGTTTAGAGGATGAGGTTATTGTACACACTGAGCAACCAGAGTTAGAATTATAAGAAAATAGAAATGCTGGACATCTCCCAGAAGAAAGATTATACTACTGTATAACATCTAAGTCAATGAGAACAATTGTAAACAGGGGAATTAGCACAACTATCTTGGAACAGTCATAACATATTGATGGAAGATGCCTTGCAGAAAGCGTCCCACCGAGCACATACTCCACAGCTCCAGCCATGAACCATAGGGGTCTCCGAGAAACTTGCACTCGTGAACTGAATGGCGGGGTCCAAAATTGAACACATAACATTCAGAGTGCAAGTCAGTTGGCGTAACCACTTCACCACGGAGACTCCCCCATTACATTTATCTTTGTCTTCCCCTGCCTCTGTTCCTCCTCATTTGCCATGCCAGTAAGCGTAGGCAGTCATGTTTTGCTATCTCACTCGATCACCAGTCGTGGATCAGCTCAGTGCTCTTGTCTTGACCAGACAACGTGGCCAAGCCATCCAGGTATTTACTTCTCTGCCCTCCCCTTGTTCTATTCCCCTCGATCTTGCCAGTTGCCACCAAGTTCTCCAATTTATTTCTTCTCATAACATGACCAAAGAATTCTCTATTGGCTAATAAATATTTAAATAATAAAAAGGATACACAAGAATATTTCCAAATCAATAAATGCTCATACCTAATATACTGAGCTGGCGCCTGTTTTTCTGCCAGTCTAACTGGCATGGCTGCACTAATTTTGTTACTGATGAGTTTTTCTAGAGCCTGGCGTGTTTTCTCTGTGTTTTCCTCAATGAGTGTCTCAGCAGGCTTTTGTAATGATGGGTCATCATCTTCAATTGGTTTAGGAAGCAGATCTTGCGGACGGGAATGAATCACCTATAAAGAAATAAGACCTAGAAACATTTTGCATAGAAAAGTTATCACATAAATCAAGCAATCAGCGTTATTTCACACCCTTACAGAACTATCTTCAATCATTTGTGCAAACAATTTCAGAAATGTACTTGCTACAGCAAACTATTAACCAAAATGAGTACAAGAATTGAAAAATGATAAAAAAGAATCAGAATGGGTATTAGAATAACCATTAACAATTAAACTGGATAAGCAGTGCATCTCTCTCTCTCTCACACACACATATACACTCACACAAAGCAAATAGAAAAATATGAAAATGAATACAGAGCTAACAATTAAGTCTTTATAAGATTATCATTATTTAAAAATCTTAAACTAATTAAAAACAGAAGCAAAATATCTGAACATAAAGTGAAATGTAGACAGGATACAAGGATTTCAAGAGAGAGTGAGTGAGTGAGAGAGAGAGTGAGAGTGAGTGAGAGAGAGAGTGAGAGTGTGAGTGAGAGAGAGTGAGAGTGTGAGTGATGAGAAAGAGTATGAGAGAGAGTGAGAGTGTGAGTGAGTGAGAGTGTGAGAGAGAGTGAGAGATGAGAGAGAGTGTGAGTGAATTAGTGTTGAGTGAGTGTGAGTGAGAGAGAGTGTGTGAGTAAGAAAGTGTGAGAGAGAGTGTGAGTGTGAGTGTGAGTGAGAGAGAGTGAGAGTGTGAGAGAGTGAGAGTGTGAGTGATGAGAAAGAGTGTGAGAGAGAGTGAGTGAGAGAGTGTGAGTGATTGAGAGTGTGAGTGAGTGAGTGAAAGAGTGAGAGTGAGAGAGTGAGAGAGAGAGTGAGAGAGAGAGTGTGAGTGAGAAGGAGAAAGAGAGAGAGTGTGAGTGAGAGTGAGTGAGAGTGTGTGAGTGATTGAGTGTGTGAGTGATTGAGTGTGTGCGCACGCGAGTGTGTGTGTGTGTGTGTGGGGGGGGGGGGGGCGGAAGAGAAGAAGAGAAAAACAGACAAAGGGAGAGACAGAAAGCAGTTCAAAGACTAACTTTGTCTTTTCCGTGACCTTGACGGACAATAGCATCATACTTGATCTTTCCCTCGGCATCCAGCTGAACAGCCAAGGCATTGGACGTGGTCTGTTTCTTACCCATGCTCAATGGATACTGGGCGATGTGAACCTCTGGGAATGCACCTCCGTCTCCAAAATCCTGCAGAAAGAGAACAATTCAAAGTAAATTCCAGAACTGTGTAGGTTTCAGCAAAGCATCCCCTTCCACACCATGATACATACTGGGTCTATGGACTTTTTGGGAACCTTTTCCCATGGGTATAAGGTGCTAGTCTCATATTTGTATAAACCAATCAGCACTTGGTGGGTGATGGCAATATCAGGCCGGCCATATTTACTTCCCAGAAGATTTCCTGGAACCCAGTTTAGGCTGGGTGGATCTGGGAGTCCATGTCAACTTTAAAAAAAAATGTCTGCCTTGAGAGGGGTTCGAACACAACACCATTGCCAACAGGCAAGTGTGCTACCCACTGTGCTACCACAAGTCCCCCAGAATGTGTACAGCAGTACAAATATTTGAAGCCAATATAATATTTATTAGGAGTCTCCGTAGCAAAGTGGTCAAGCCGTTGACTCGGGTTCAGAAGGTTGTGGGTTCGCTTCCGAGTTCTTTGGTTCATGAGTTAAATGTTGGAGACTCCTGTGGGTCATCACTAGAGCTATGGAGTTCGTGCGACACTTTCCATGCTGTGGAAAGAGACCGAGCCATATGGGATAAAACCCGGTGCAATGAAGTTGACCCTCTAGACTTTTAAGCGACTTTATAATATTTATTACATATATTTATTGACTCCCTAAAAAGCTTTAAAACAAAATTATAGCAGTAAAGTACGAGGGCGAATCAATAAGTAAGTCACACAGTTCTGTGGGGTGGCAGATAAATGTAGTTGGTGTTTTCTACAGGTGTCATTAGGTGACATCAACATCAAACTTTATATTCCCGTTCGTCACGAGGTGTCTCATGTGCATACGCAGCGCATAAACAAAATGATGACTGTACTTACGGTGTGTACAGCCAAAGAGCAACGTGCTGTTGTGTGTTTTTTGTGGGCAAAATGACTGCCTGCAAAGGACATTCATAAAGAAATGCTTCCTGTTTATGCTGACAAATGTTTCTCCCGTAAAGCGGTGCATAGCTGGGTAGAAAAATTTTCTCAAGGATGCTCTAAAATTGTTGATGAAATCTGACCTGGTCGTCTTGTTGAGACTGCAACAGAAGCATCCGTGCAGCGGGTTGAGGGGATGATTAGAGGTGACAGGCGAGTAACGATAGACTCTGTAGCATCTGCAATAGGGTGCTCACATGGTTCAGCATAAAGCATAATGCATGATTGATTGAAATTTAAGAAAGTGTGCTCAAGGTGGGTACCCAGACAATTGAAGGAGGAACACAAAATTAACTGATTTGGCCTGTCCTTGCATCATCTCTGTCGATACGAAGATGAAGGAGAAGATATGCTGAACAGGATTGTTACTGGGGACGAATCATGGGTGCACCACTACCAGCCCGAATCAAAGCGTGATTCAATGCAATGGAAACATCCTTCTTCGCCTTGTGTCCAAAAATTCAAGGTTACACCATCAGCAGGGAAGGTTATGATGACCGTGTTCTGGGATTGTCAAGGAGTGCTTTTAACCAATTTCAAAAAGAAAGGTGACAATATGAATTCTGAATAGTACTATGTACTTCTATTGATGCTTCATGGTGCAATTCGAAGAAAACGTCCAGGACTGCTGACTAGAGGAGTGTTGCTTCTTCATGACAATGCCAGATCACATATGGCTCGATTAACTCAGGAGAAAATTAACCAACTAAGGTGGGAAGTTCTGGAACATCCACTTTACAGCCCCGACTTAGCCCCTAGCGATTTCCACCTTTATGTTCCACTGAAAACCCACTTTGGAGGGAGACATTTCGCAAATGATGCTGAAGTTGAATGTGAAATGAAAACGTGGTTTAGAAAACAGAGCACGCAGTTCTATGCAACTGGTTTGGGAGGACTGATAAAACGATGGGATATGTGCATCAATGTTGGTGGAAATTATGTTGAGAAATAAAGGGACAATGTATGTATAAAAAATAAACTGGTTTCAAGTTGTAATCGTATTTAGTTATTTTTCTCCTGCCATTTGTGACTTACTTATTGACTTCCCCTCGTAAAACAAATGTACGACTACATGGGACACAAGAAATACATTACACCTCCTTGTGGTGTATAAAATTCCCGCCTTAAGAGAGGGGTAAACAGACAGAGGAAAAAATGGCAAAGTAACATAAGTCTGAAACCAGGCGTAACATCAAAATCTCAATCACATCCCTGTAGATCAGAGCAAAATACCTTCTTATATACTGAAGCTGCATCAAAATTTGAAATGCATCGTCAGAGTATGCGATAGACCTCAATAGCAACTCACACGAGAAACAGTTCAGATTTCCAATAACAATTAAAGATAACTTATTTTTAAGGAAGGTCAGAACACGCTTAACTGTTCTTCTTCTGCGATCAACGTTTGCTACGCGTGGTGCACAGCATCCATTGTAATGCGTAGATGTTCACTTTCTAGTCTCGAGCCTCTTGTTAAATCTTCCAATTTTGGCGGATGACGTTTCTTTTCTGGATTCTTCCTCCCATGGACAGATTGCCTTGCCTTCCCGTGCTTGTAGGCTCTGCCAGACCACATTTTCTGTCAAGACTTTATTGCCTTAGCCCTTGTTCTTTCATTACCTTAGCCTTTCTTCTTTCAAGAACTTCCACATGACAGTGGTGGTTTGGCATTGGGTGTGTCCTTCATAGATGGATTTCCTTCCAAGGTTTGTGATTTCCATCAATCCATTTTGTTTGCTCCCTTATTTTGTTCTACCAAGCATAAACTTTTGCCAGGGAGCACAGATGTAAATTCCAATGTTAGTAGTACAGTCTCAATAACGGAAATACCACAGAGTGTTAAACAAAATTTGCTAAGCATATATTCCAGGACGGGTCAGACAAGATGGTCCACTTGAGATCTTAACCGTCTCCCCATATGAAGTCTGGCAAGATCCTAGACATAGATATCAGAACTCAAATGATAATACCTCATGGCAAAGCTAATCCACATGCAAAACATCAGTCCAGTGCAATAGAACATGTACCATGTATGTGGACTACGCATGAGTTCAAAGCTAGCGAATGCACACACACACACACACAAAATACCTTCGAAGAATACAGAATAGACCCGGCTGCTGAAGACAATCTATGACACTCAAGACAAACCTTCATACTTTTGTTAACCCTTTACAGGGTGGAACGTCCATTTCCGTCTGATTGCTTTAACGAGCAAATCGGCCGATTGCATCAGATACTATTATGCATTGTAAAAACGCGATTTCTCGGCCTTACGATACGTCAGACGGCTACTTTCGCTTTCGCTGATAGCTTGACAACTTGGCCGCCATTTATAAGCGCCTGCTATGAATTTGAACGGACTTTTTTTGATAGTTTTCGGGGTTTTTACGCTTAGTTTTTCAAAACGGATTTCGGCGATTCTTCAAGTGATAGCCGAGATTTCGCTAGGTTCAATTTAAGTGACATTAAAGGGCACGAAGTTGACTATTAATCGGAGCTAGATATCAGTGCAAAGCGTTACTTTGCTTTAGCAGTCTGAGTGGGACTTCAAAGAAAGTGATTATGATTCTGAAAATGTGTTTGTAAATTGCCATATAGATGACGGAAAATCACAAACAACATGCTGTATTTCGTAAATATTTGTGTTCATACATGGATTACCGACAACAATCACGTGAGTAACATATTCTGCATGCTTTTCCCTTCATTGTGTTGTTTAACTAACTAAAATCGGTTGACTAACACCTTATTTGTGATGTTTTTACTAACGCGACCCAAAATTTTACCGAACCTGAAAAAATCTTGCCCGTTCAGGGCTAAAAAACGGACAAGCGTCTGCCCTGTAAAAGGGTTAAAGTCTCAAAGAAATCAAGACCTACAAAATGTAACTAACAAATCAGGGGTAAAAAGAAAAGGCAGAACAAGTGTTGTATACTGGCAGAGAACATTAACAGTGTTCTAAAGAAGTAAACAAAGACCTAAATCTTTGCTTCACTGACTACACAAAGGTTTTCAATAAAATAAGATACACCAACATGAGAAAAATACTTGCAGATCTTCAAATTGATGGAAAAGATCACACTTGCCGAGAACAATATGCTGCCATAAAATTTACAGCATGGCACATGCAGAACACATTAGCATCCTGGTATTACTGTTTCTAATAATTTTGAATGTGCAGGCAATTCATATCTGTTGTAACTTGTTCTTACATCTGTTGCCAGTGTGTGACATTGACATCATAATGTTGGCAGGAATAAAAAAATTACAATGTCACAACAACATATAAAAAATTTCTACCTCCTGGGATCTCGGGACCCATCCTCTTCTGTGACCATACGGTGGAGCTGCGTAACTGCTGGTGATGGGTGCCACCTGCGAGGGATTATAAACATGAAAAAGTATAACATTTTACAACCTTTAAAGCTGATACATTTATAGGCAGCTGAATCGGGGTGTGAAGTGTTAGGTCTTCATATATTCTAGGCCAGGACATTCTCAGGTAAGGTGATCAGCACCCACCATCACTACCTTTCCTGCTCAGATAATTCCAAGAAAATGATGTACTTCTTGATAAAAATAATCCTGCCACTGCTGAGGATTGACCTGTGCCACTGTCTTGGCAGGCCTGTGCACTAATACTGTGCCACTGTTAATTAATATTAAAACCACCATTAAAAAACAGTAAATATGAAGGGCAAACAATATGAATTGGTTTTAATGGATAGTTAAGCAGGTACTGGGTGTCTCTATAATCAGAAGGATATGTTAGATAAGTTAGTTTTATTTCCTTTACATTAGTAGTCAACTCCATAATTTTTTTAGCTGTTTGTGATTCCTGGGCAAATTTACGTACAGTAGTCTGCCATTATTCTTGAATGGCCAGCACTCATCCAATTGTATGAAAACCAACGCAAGGTGGTCTGCTTCCAAATCGCCCGCAGCTATGTTTCAACCGTGGTATGCAGGATTATGAATTGATTTCGTAACCCCTTCACAGAGCCTGTTAGATAAGAGACAAAAACAAAACTGAACAAATAAAATACAAAACAAGAAGAATGCCACAGTCACACCAGAGATACACATAATGAACTCTTTAAACGACCTGAGAATTTTTATTAGATAAAAAACTTAAATACACACCTGCATCTGTGACCTGAAGTGTCTTTCGTCGTCATCTCGGTCAAACCGCTGAACCGGTGCTGGTAATATGCTGCAATGGAGAGAAACATGCTAGAGGCATTGTTATACATTACTGTCTAAGGACAAACAGCTGACAAGGACATGAAGGTCTCTGAGAATACAAATGATGGGCTTAAGATAAGATGCAACGTGCAACAGTTTTCAATCAAACATCTATCCACCAAAGGAAATGTATGTTTGTGAGCTTGTTGCCTGTTGAAATTGTGAAACCTTTCTATAAAAGTACTATATGTTTAGCATCATTCATCCATTATTTTTCTTCACCTTTTTTTTTACCTTGTAACTACACATGAGCAGCAAGTAGGTTTTAGGGACACTTGTCAAGCGACACTACCATTTACTTCTTTTGTTATATATGTTACAGATAATGTTAATCTTTTGTCTCATATTTCTTAATATACCTCTTTTTCTTCCACCAGCCACTTTTCTTAATCACTTCATTTTATACATGATCTTTCATTTTTCAAGGTTTGGTTAAGAGATAATTTTAAATTGATATAAATGATGTATTGGTGTGAAAATGTTAATGATTAATCTTATACTTATGAAATAATCCATGTTTCCTATGCATGCCACACAAACTGCATCATTTTAATTAAAGGCGAATAGCTACAGAGACTTATTTGTTAAGACCTCTTTCAGCGTTCCACTGAAGTATTTTGTTATTACTATTTATAGTCTGTGCATTTCTGCCAAGCTCATTTACGCTGCTGTGCGCTTGTCTGTAGTTTTTGTTTTCTTTCCTCCAAATGTTCTTGCCTCCCTAAAGCTCTGTGATGGTCATAGGGCTGCTCGAGGTTTCCTCCACCCTGTTTTTAGCAAACAGGTGGGTAATTAATAACCAAAAAACCAGTCATGATTGCAATGTTTTAAGCAAATATGAAACATTCCGGATGAACTCTGAACAGTACTACAACAGGCGTGGTTTCCGGAACAAGTCGACCGGCTCGCAATTACATTTGCACAACTCAAGTACACAAATTAATAAATATGCTTATAACTGACTTAGAGACTTGAATGAGGAATCATTATTTCATTTTATCATCTCTACCTATTCAAATAATTAAAATTTTCACAATCTGAAAATTTATAGAAATTTCACCAAGTCCTCTACATATTCATCTTCAGTGTCAGTGCTACAAATATAGTATAACTAGCTGCCCGGCCCGGCTTCGCCCAGGCTCTGGCGGGGATCTATCTATCTATCTATGTATCTGTCTGTCTGCTTGTCTGTCTGTCTGACCCGGTTTCGCCCAGCCCCTGGCGGGGAGCGTCTCATTAAATTCATATAAGTAGTCATTATACATTCAAATACATTCTCTAAGTGTACAGAGTATGCGTTCGGCCCCTGGGCCCTTGCAGCTAATTTATTGGTTGCAGCTAGAAAATTTCTTTAATGTTAGGATTATTTAGTTTTTTAAATGTTGACACATAATTTTTAAGTTATGGTCGAACACCAAATTTGATGTCTAATGTAGTGCTTTTTGATAAACAATATTTTTTGTTTTTCTGTATAAAAAATTCTGTTTTTCTGTCAAATAAATCTGAAGGTTTTCCAACGTGTGAGCAGGCCACATATAGCTGTCCATGTGTGAAGCACGGATTTTCCAAATTTAGTCCACACACTTGTAGCGATTGTCCCTGTGCTTTGTTGATCGTCATGGCAAATGCAAGTCGCACCGGAAACTGCAGGCGTTTGAATTCGAATGGCATGTCTGTTGGAATCATTGGGATGCGAGGCAACAGTACATCAAAGGATAGGCTTCTTCTTTTTTTAGACAAAAAAAAAACAACCTGCATTTTAACAGGCGTGCTGCGTGTAAGGTATGCACACCTACAACATTGAATGAAAAATGTGATGTTGACACACACGCGGCCAACTTTTTTTTAAAAACAAAAACAAAATCAAGAATATACCCATTTAATTGTGTACTGACCTTCTCTCTGCCAAGCGAACGGAAAAAACAAATGCTTCGATTACTTCAAAAGTTCCACTCCGAAAAAAGTACAGAAATAAAATTCTAACGTATCTAATCTAAAATAAATCCATTATTTTTAATGAACACTGGTTTTAAAAACATAAAAAGATGTGTTAGAAAATTTTCACTATTTAAATAGATGCATTACTTTTATAAAAATTATGAAAATGCCTTAAAGATTATATCATTATTTATTATAACTCATATGCCTGTAAATAACTATAGACAGAAAGTTTATAAATCTTTGAAAACAATGCAACAATCTATACATAAAATAATAGTGATGTTATTAAAAGTTATGACCCTTGAAATAACTTTTCTTATGTTAAGTCCCCTTGATGGAAACGATAAATATTAGCTGCCCGGCCCGGCTTCGCCCAGGCTCTGGCGGGGATCTATCTATGTATCTATCTATCTATGTTCGGCCCGTTCCCGTTAAAAATATAGATAGAATAGAAGAATAGATAGAAAATATGATTGGAAGAGATCTATCTAAAGTAAACTTGGCTCCCGTTCCCGACTATCTGTCTGACCTGGCCCGGCTGCACCTCATTTAATTCATATAGATTTCTATAGCCAGGGGACTTAAGATATAACAATGCTACTAAAAGTTATATCCCTTTTTGTCATATATTTTTATATTTTCTTATGTTCAGTCATGTAATTACAAAATTAAATTTTAGGAAGGTAATAGCTGATAGCTGATAGATAAAACTATCACAGTTGGTTGCACAGGAATGAAAGGAAAACGTGTAGAAAATTTCATCTCAATCGGTTGGACCGTTCACGAACGCATAAAGGACGGACATACATACATACATACACACAACGATTTTTATATATATAGATATGTACACTATTAATAAATAGGTTTTCAATTTGATGATGATAATACAATCAGAATTAATATTTTAAAACTGACATATTTATAGTAACATGAAGAGAAACTGACAACAAACTCAACATCATATTATTATCTATATCTATAAAACAGAATGTGGCTTTGTTTGTGTGTTTGTGGGGATTTATGTATTGGATGCGTTCGATAACGGTACATCCGATTGAGATGAAATTTTCTACACGTCTTCCTTTCATTCCTGTGCAACCGACTATAATAGTTTCTTAGTGTAAAATCTTCGACTTATTTAATAACAGTTACTTTTTCATTTTCATTATATAATGTCTATATAGCAGGGGGACTTCACTCTAGAAAAGTTATTTCAAGGGGCATAACTTTTAATAACATTTCTATATACTTTATAGTCATATTGTTGGACTTGCTTGCACTATTATTAAACTCTTTGTCTATAGTTATTTTTAGGCATATGAGTTATAATAAATAATGATATAATCTTTAAGGCATTTTCAAAGTTTGCATAAAAATAATGCATAATGCATAACATTGTAACCCATCTATTTCTGCTTACAAAACTTATCAACTGTCATGTCAGTGAATAAAAACAGTTTTCATTAAAAATAATGAATGGTGTGTGGAAGGACATTCTTTTAAGTTACTGTTTACAGGCGAAACCACGCCGGGTCAGATAGATAGACAGACAGACAGTCGGGAACGGAAGCTTATTTGACTACTTATATGAATGAATTAAATGACATGCTCCCCACCAGGGACTGGGTGAAGCCGGGCCGGGTCAGACAGACAGACAGATAAACAGACAGTCGGGAACGGGAGAGCTTATATGACTACGTATATGAATTAAATGAGATGCTCCCCACCAGGGATTGGGTGAAGCCGGGCCGAGACAGACAGACAGACAAACAGATAGTCGGGAACGGGAGAGCTTATATGACTACGTATATGAATAAAATGAGATGCTCCCCACCAGGGACTGGGTGAAGCCGGGTCAGACAGACAGACAGACAGATAGTCGGGAACGGGAGAGCTTATATGACTACTTATATGAATTAAATGAGATGCTCCCCACCAGGGACTGGGTGAAGCCGGGCCGGGTCAGCCAGACAGACAGACAAACAAGCAGACAGACAGACTGATAGATAGATAGATCCCCTCCAGGGCCTGGGCGAAGCCAGGCCGGGTCAGCTAGTCTATATATATAAAAGACAATGTTTGTTTGACCAAACTTGGTTGAACATCAAGAATACAATTCAATCTACCGCAGAAGAATGTCTCGGTGTGTTAACCACGTATAGAAATAACAGATGGTTCAATCCAAAATGTGAAGAAGCAGTCATTAGGAAAAAGAATGCCAGACAGCTATGGCTAAATGACATCAACAACATCCAAAAGGAAGAGCAATATAGAAATGAATGTAAAGAGGCTACAAAAATAGTTCGACAGCAGAAGCGAAAATATATGAGTAATATAATCAAAGATATGGAAACTAATGACCAGAAAAACAAATCCAGAAAGTTTTTTTTAAAGAACTGAAGTCAATGAAACGAGGGCACCAACACAAAACATATGGTTTAACCCTTTAACAGGCACAGCGCCTGATAGCGTTCGATGCGTTAAACGGGCATAGCGCTCAATCGCGTCTTTGACGACTAGTCGTTTTAAAAATGCGATCTCTCGGTTTTCCGACACTTCCGATGATTACTTTCACTTTCGCCGATAGCTTGACAACGTGGCCGCCATTTGTAAACGCGCTACAATGACTTTGAACAGACTTTAACGGACTTTTTTTGATAGTTTTCGGGATTTTTACGCTGTTTTTCAAAATGGATTTCGGCGATTCTTCAAGTGATAGCCGAGATTTCGCTCTGTTCAATTTAAATGACATTAAAGGGCACGAAGTTGATTATTAATCGGAGCTAGATATCAGTGCAAAGCGTTACTTTGCATTAGCAGTCGTGAGTCGGACTTTAAAGAAAGTGATTATGATTCTGAAAATTGTTTGTAAATTGCCGTATAGATGACGGAAAATCACAAACAACATGCCGTATTTTGTAAATATTTGTGTTCATATATGGATTACCGGCAACAATCACGTGAGTAACATATTCTGCATGCTTTTCCCTTCATTGTGTTGTTTATTTAACTAAAATCGGTTGACTAACACCGTATTTGTGATGTTTTTACTAACGCAACCCGAAATTTTAGCGAACCTGAAAAAATCTTGCCCGTTCAGGGCTAAAAAATGGACAATCGTCTGCCCTGTAAAGGGTTAAAAGACAAAAATGGGAATATGATAAATACCAATGAGGAAATGTGCAACACATGGAAAGAATACTTTGTTGAATTACTAAATTGTAAAGCTCCAAGTAACACTTTCCCACAGGAAGAGGTTCTAACATGTGAACCACAAATTGAAGAACCTGCATTTGAAGAAATCCTATATGTAATCACACGACTTAAAAACAATAAGGCAACTGGGGGATGATGGAATTGCTGCTGAATTTATAAAGGCGGGTGGCCATGCATTACATCTAAAGCTATACAAACTAATAATAAAAATCTGGAGGACTGAAGAATTACCCCATGACTGGAAAGAGTCATTATTGATACCTATCTTTAAGAAAGGAGACAAGTTCCAGTGTGAAAATTATAGAGGAATATCACTACTGTCCATAAGCTATAAGATACTATCTGCAGTATTACTAAATAGACTAAAACCATATTCAGAATATATATTAGGTGACTAACAGGCAGGTTTTAGAGACTGGAGTGCATCATCAATCACAGACTGCAGTGGTACATTGAAAGTAAAAACATCCTTGTGCCACAGCAGGCTGGCTTTAGGCAGTGCTACTCTATGGAAGATCAGACAACCTACCTCTCTCAAGAAATTGAGGATGCATTCCAAGAGAAGAAGCTGGTGCTTGTGGCATGGATAGATTTGAAGAAAGTCTTTGACAAAGTCTGGAAAGAAGGTCTGATGAATAAACTGAGAAACTGCAAAGTCAATGGAAGAATGTACAAATGGGTGAAAGCATACTTGCACAACAGAAGAGCCCGAGTACAGATAGACGGACTAAAGAGCAAGAAAGTACTACTGCGTCACGGTTCCCCAGGGCGGAGTCTTGTCCCCCACACTTTTTCTAATCTTCATCAATGATCTCATTGCTAATCTACCGCATGGAATTAAAGCGGCAATGTATGCCGATGACCTGGTTCTAGGGAGCACAAATGAACATGCATCAGTGGCCACCAGATTGCTACAAAGAGCTGTAGATACATTTGTTGCATTGGGCAAATAGATGGTGTGTCAGCATAAACACTGACAAGTGCAGCACCACCCTATTTACCCTCTCTCCAAAACAAAAGGCAGGGACCATCCAGATAAATGGAACACCCCTAAGAGAAGATAAAGAACCAACATACCTTGGAGTAACATTTGACAGCAGGCTGACATGGAGAAAGCACATCAACAAAGCAGTAGCAAAAGCCAGAAGGAAAATAGCCATCCTGAGAAAGCTAAGTGGAACCAAATGGGGAGCCAGTGGGAAAATACTTAGCAAACTTAAGAAACAGAGCATACGACCACACCTGGAATACGGGTCAACTGCGTGGTGTTCGGCATCAAAAACCACACTACAAGAGCTGGACAAAGTACAAAATCAAGCACTTAGAGTCACCACAGGAGGGATGAGAAGATGGGGAGGACACAAGCACTGAGTGAGCGCAGAGATACGAAAATGCTAATACAAGCAGAAAAGTTCCTCAGCTTGCCAGGCCACCCTATGAAGAACAGATTTAAAAACCTAGCTATGGGGCGGTTGAAAAGTAGTTTTATCCACCAGGCCAAACGACTCTGCAGAGAAACCACCGATCTGCCCACACTTGGTATCCCCCTAACAACTATTCCAGAGCGAACTCCATGGAAAGATGAGCATAGACTATCATTACAAATCCAGACAAAAGTGAGAGGAATATCTGACAAGGAAGAACAGAACAGTGTGCAGCGCAGAACAGCCACTCTCAGCTTCCTTGATGAAGAATACCCACAGGACCTCTGGATCTGAGTCTATATAGATGGGTCAGCACAAAATGCTGTTCGAAATGGAGGAGCGGGAGTGTACATAGAATACCCAAATAATACTAGGGACACAGCTAGAGTACCGACAGGAAAGTACTGCCATAACTACGATGCTGAAATTGAGGCAATCAAGATAGCAACAGAGAAATTACTAAATACCAGCAATGGTACACAACCTGTGGTGCTATTGACAGATGCAAAATCAGTACTCGAGGTGCTCCTGTCTGGGAAATTGCCAGTACTAAAGACACTACTTTCTGAACTTAGCAGTCAGCATGTCACCATGCAGTGGATACCATCCCACTGTGGAGTACCCGGAAATGACAGAGCTGATCAATTGGCTAAGGAAGGAGCCAAAGAAGAACAGCCTGATGTGCCCGTTACATACCACCAAGAGAAAAGAATGATCAAATCAGTCAGAAAGCCACCAAATCCTGCTCAAGATGACTACCACATTATGGACAGACCAGAACAAGTCATTATTCTGTGCCTCAGAACAGGGCACAATAGATTATGCAACCACATGTATACAAAATTCAAGATTGGTGAAACAGCCATGTGCACATGTGGATTGGCGTCGCAGACAGCAGAGCACATACTCCAAGACTGCCCAAAATATAACATATCTAGGCAAACTTTCTGGCCTAGAGAGACGACAGTGGAAGATAAACTCTATGGACCGCTGTGTGAACTGAAAAAGACAGTTCAATTCATACAAGAGACAGCATTGCAGTTATAGACATATTTCAAGCGAATGAAAGAAGAAGAAGAAGATGAAATGTGTACAGATGTTCTTCTCACTCCCGTGGATCCAACTGACATAGTTAGTTAGTTTAAAAACAGTTTTGTACGTAATACAACAACATTAAAAGGAAAGACGTATAATTACAATATTGCAAGGGGACTTAACAACAAAAGTTATATCAAGGGACATTACTTTTAGTACCATTGCTATATTATGTAATTTAAATAATTGTTATATTTTTCCTAAAGTTTTATAAAATGTTTAAAGAAGTTATCTAGTCATATGTCTACAACATATCCAGGCGAACCTTCTGGCCTAGAGAGACAACAGTGGAAGATAAACTCTATGGACCGCTGAATGAACTAAAAAAAGACTGTTAGATTCATACAAGAGACGACATTGCAGTTGTAGACATGTTTCAAGCGAACGAAAGAAGAAGAATATGTGTTATAAACAAAGTGATAAAAACTTTAAGGCATTTTCAAAGTTTTCATAAAAATAATGCATCTATTTTAGATATGTGCAAATTTTCTAACTCATCTTTTTATTTCTCTTCGACATCACATTAAATGTTTTATTCTTCTATTACTACACTGAATAATGCAATTTTTTTTGGGATAGAAAGTTAGTTGCATATCCTTTGAAGTATGCCGCAGTCAACCAAGCATTTATTAGGTGTTACGTTCAGTAGTTTCAGGTTGCCCTTTTTAGTTATTGGAATGAAGATAGTTCTCTTCCAATATTTTGGCCATATGCCATATCTTCTACTATATATATAAAAGAGAATGTTTTTTTCTTTGTGTCCATTATGCGTTCCCGAACGGTCCATCCGATTGAGAAGAAATTTTGTACGGATGTTGTTCTCACTCCCACGGGAACGGGAGCATCAGAAACACTGAGCAACAGGAACGGGAGCATCAGAAACAGACGAGCCACGAGAACCGGAATGGGAGCATCAGAAACAGACGAGCAACGGGAACGGGAGCAGAGGCCGTACTCGTACTCTGTGACTTAGAGAAATGTATTTGAATGTATAATGACTACTTATATGAATTAAATGAGATGCTCCCCACCAGGGGCTGGGCGAAACCGGGCCGGGTCGTCTAGTATAATAAATAATAACCAACCAAAATGCAAGTTGAAACAAAGTATTACTACTAAATGCAACATAATATAGCCACTACAATTCAGATGGCCGAATTTAACCAGAAAAATATTTGCAGATTTGTTCTGCAACTATTTTTTGTGTCTCCGATTTAAGGAGATTTAGAGTACTCATAATGTTAAATTCCCCGATTATTTCAAGGTCGCATTAAAAAAGGGATCGGTTACTTTATAGATTTTAATTCCAAGCTTTACGTTGCGTACATCTTGTGTTCCTGCAATTTGTTTCCTACACAGAGATACAGAGTGACTTTTGCAGACTTAAGTAGACCCGCAAATCACGTTTTATGTAGATGTCTTTGTTTGTTCTAGTATGTATTATTGGACTTATCATCCATTTTTACGTATACTGTGAAATTTTTTACTATTAAAGTCGGAGGGGTCATGGCAAACTAAAATGATGAAGATCGCATGCTGTAATGTGATATTTAAATGGCGGGAAATAGGCCGAATAACTGTTTCCTTGTCAACAATGACTATTTAATATTGTTATGGAATATTCACAGCGACTTGAATGCCAATTAATCCTTGAATGTCAATTAATCCTTGAATGTCAATTAATCCATCTTTGCATTCAACATCCATTCTAGTATTTATGTGTAATTTTTCATCATTCTACACGTTAGAATCGTTTATTTTTGGGTAACTTTGTAAAGCGAATTCTCTGGTCAAAATGGATCTCCACCTCGCACTGACAAGACAGCGCGTGCAGTAGCTGATGTCATCACAGCATGATGTGGAGGTGTATATATCTGTGTGTGTGTGTGTGTGTGTGTGTATAAACTGGCAGCAGTTATCTTTTCTTGACTTAAACCACACAGTTTTAATCTCCCTTGGTGTCAGTGTTACCAACAATTGTGTGAGTGTGCAGGTAGGTCAGTTTGTGAAAGAGTCAAAATCATATTTTGCTCTTTGTTCATATTAAATGATAAACTGACACACAAACATTAATATCTCGGCTTAGATTTGATCTACAGACTTGAATAAGGTACCTTTGGATGTTTTTTCAAGAGGTATCAGGATAAGTCATAAGGCATGCAGGTTTCAGTGTTCACAATTAAAAAGCAATTCAGAAAATGTTAGTTAAGTGGCTACATAATATACTGTCAATAATCTGGCTAGGAGATTGGAGAATTGGACTAAGAAAACAAACTTGTCAATTTTGTCCGGACCGGACGGAGCATGTTGAATATGTCGTGTATAATTTTTTATTTTATATGATGGGGAAGTGTCCCGAGTGTTTGAACTGTTTGCGATGTCGGTTCTTGACTCGACTCAGCTTGTCAATTTGAATTACTTGTGCATTATTAACAACATATATATGTACAATATCCCCTTCTGTGATCCGTAAGTGTCACGGATACCGCCACCAGATATATACTAAACAAGGGTACACGTCTGACTTTCTTGCTTCAGACTCAAGTCTTTGATAAATGATTGGATGTCAAGACCAGCCGTACGAAATAACAAACGAACGTTACGGCATGCGATAGATATCACAACAGCTTCGGTATCAGTGCTCACCTAATGTACCACAAAATGGTGTACACTGATATTTAGCTAATTATATTAATCATGCTTATGTATGTTTACAGTCAGCCTTTATCGAAAATGAATCACTTCGTAACGTTAGTAAAAATCCAACCTCACCTCGATAAAGAAGCCATATTTACTAGTTATCTGAGACTGCCACCAGGTGTCGCTTCGCTGCGGAGCAGTATTTATGTTGCCGCTGGGTTTGTTTTTTTAAAATTAGTATTGTTTTACCAGTTAAAATACTTTTAAATTGTAATACTATTTTGACTTTAATAACAAAACGGATTTGGAATATTAAATAATTTTATCATTTGTTGTATTTAAAGCCACTGACTGACAAACTAACAAGTGATTAAATACTTCTTCTAGCTCACGATAAAATATGAAGGATAGTTGCAAAAATGACTGGCAGTCCGAGTTTCAGTGGTTAACGCTTTTATCATTATCATCATCCGGTGCCTTGTCCACTACGTATGTATTGTAACGTATGAAATCTCGAGACTGATAATTAGCAGTGGAAAGGAAAGGTCATCAATGAAAATCACAGTAAACGGGGGAGATACTAGAACAAGTAACAAGTTTCTCCTATCTTGGACATATAATAACAGATGATGGCAGAAGTTAAATAGAAAACAAAAAGAGAATGAATAGGAATGGCCAAAAATGCTTTCAACAGCATGAGATCAGTTATTAACATCTAGAGTGATTAACAACGCATTAAAAATGAGAATTGTCAAATGCTACGTATGTTCATCGGTACTGTATGGCGTGGAAGTCTGGACATTAAACAAACAGCTAGAGTGTCGCATAGAGGCCCTTGAGATGTAGATATACAGACGAATATGTCGTAACTCGTATGTCATGGAAACAAAAACAATCAAATGCAGAGGTTCTAGAAAAACTGGGAATGAAGAGAGAGAGAGAGAGAGAGAGAGAGAGAGAGAGAGAGAGAGAGAGAGAGAGAGAGAGAGAGAGAGAGAGAGAGAGAGAGAGAGAGAGGGGAGGTTGATGAAAGAAATAAAGAGGAGGCAAGTGAAATATTTCGGCCACGTTAAAAGACATAATACTCATATAAAAACCACACTGGAGGGCAAGGTTGACGGCAACCGAGTAAGAGGTAGACAACTATACAAGTGGGAAGATAGCATCAAGAGATGGACGAACATCAGCCTGACAGAATGTACAGTCAGGGAGAGAAACAGACAGTCTTGGAGATCCATTTAAACACAAGAAATCAATGGGAAGAACCGTTGAGGCCACTAAGACAATTACATAAATAAACACACATAGTATTATTTGGCGCTCACAGAAGGAGAAGAAGGAAATATAGACTAGAAGACGCACTAGACAACATAAAATTTGAAAGCTATTATCGTCGGTAACTATAGCTTTCAAATTTTATGTTGTCTAGTGCGTCTTCTAGTCTATATTTCCTTCTTCTCCTTCTGTGAGCGCCAAATAATACTATGTGTGTTTATTTATGGAGATCCATTGCAGCCAACCTTCATTGTGGAGACGGCACATGATTGATTGATTGAAATCTCGAGAAACTGACGAAAGTGTCTGAAAATATAGCCTCTCTGGAAGATGTAATGGTTATAATATTAAGTATATATCAAAGGATAGGTGTGTGGGAATATATATATATATACACTAGCTGTCCCGGCCCGTTTATGGGCTTCATATATAGAGATTGTCATGGACTCTGTTATTCCCTCTGTCCATCTATTACATGGTCGGCCTCTTCTTCTGGTTCCATTTGGTCTGTACACCATTGCTTGTTGTGTTATACTGTTAGTTGGTAGCCTAGTTAATGGCCGAGCATTTAACTTGCTGTTTTCTAACGAAAACCGGCTCCATGGAGAATGTGTTAAGGACGCAATTCGTAAACCCGCATACCCGCGTTCGAAAACAGCTGTGGGTGATTTGACAGCAGACCGCCATACTTTTTTTTTTTTTATAAAAAGGTATGGAGTGCCGGTCGTTCAGAAAGCAATGACAAACTACTGAACGTAAACTTGCCCAGGAATGACGAACTGCTAAAAATGCTGGGGTTGACGGCTAAGCCACGTAAAGGATGTGCAACAACTTCTAACGAAATCTAGCGCTGCTACAATCCCCACTTTAGTCCTGACAAATGATCCTTAAAAAATGAAAATTAGGGGGCATAACAATATAATTTTAACTTTAAGGGCAATTTCTCTAATTAAAAGTGTTAAAAAATATTATGTGTATTTATAGCAATTTTCTCACGTATATAAATAAACGTATAAAACTGTTTTATCCACTTGAAACATAATGTAATGTTAATTAATTCTGTAAGTTTTCTTATTTTCTTTATATATATTTTAAAATATTTAATATGTAGAATTTATCACCGACTTCTGTGTGGAGCACGTTACCTGGGCTGTCCGTACCTCCAAAGACACAGGGACGTGTTAAAAATCGCCACTGTCACCAAGACACCATCACACCGTCTCTTCATCACAGTTCCGGGGCGCCGTACGGCATGTACAGTCTGTGGGGAAGACTCCCACTGGAGTGATAAATGTCCGGCCAAAGTACAAACCCAGAAGGCACCTATACTGGCACAAAAAGTCACTTCGAACTCCCAGACAGATCAACATAGTAAGGAGGATGAAGACGGCTTCCAGCTGGTCAGTCGGAAAAGGGGACGCTCAACCAAGAGCCTGTCTGACGGTGAGAGCTCGACACCTCCAGCCTGCCAAATACAGGTTACCACGCTGCCGCCCCTCAACAACCACGACTACCCTACACCGCCTGAAGCGCACATGTCAAACAAAAAGAAATGCGTAAGTAATTATACTGAACAGATAACGACCAGCGCCATGACCGAAATAGATAGTGATAACATTAACACACCACCACGACAAAGAAACCTGTCAGATTCTTCACCACGCCTCGTTATTGACTTAGAGATTTCGAGCCGGCGAAGGAATCTACTGACAATCTCCAGAAATGATAACAGAAATACAGACAGTTTTGAAACAAGAAACATAATTATGCTCAACCGTTTCTTATTTTACAACAAAAATGGCAGCGGAAATTAAAATAATGAGTATTAACATTCAAGGTATAAGATCCAAAATTAATCATCTTATACCACTCATACACAAATATAAACCTGATTTTATACTCATTCAGGAAGCTAACGTTAAAACCGATGAACACGCATCATATATCACACAACATGCTTAGGTCTAAGACACTCATGTTTTAGTCTTAGTACGCAACATATCGGATTGGGTACAGCAATAATACAGACATCGGACAGGTGGCAGATTATAGAGAAGGACAGGGACTGCCAGGGTAGGATAGCTATAGTACAGGTGAGAAATAACATAAATAAATACACAATTGTCAACATACACGCACCTGCCTGACTACAGAAATCAGCCGCTCTTCTACCAAACACTTGAAAATTTATTATCACGCTCATATCGGGGTCACAACATCATTCTAGGGGGTGATTTTAATTGCGTACTTTCGGCGCACGACCTTATAAATGGAGATGTAAGAATGCAAATTAGAAACACAACGGGGGAGGAGGAACATCAATTAGACACATTGCAAACAATTTTAGATATCCATGGGCTAACAGACGCATACAGGCAGATGCACCCCCATGGAACAGATACAACACACACAAACAATGCGCATAACAGAGCAGCGCGATTAGATAGAATTTATGCGCCCATAACACATCATATAACACAAGTCAAGCATTTACAGGAGACACTGAACTTCACAGATCATAAGGCCGTAGTTGCAACAATAAACACAGTACAAGCAACACCACATCTTAGAAGATTTCCCCATTGGAAACTGAACTGCACACTTTTACAAAATCAGGACTATGTAGATTGCATAACAAAACTGATCCTCACATACACAAGCGATATACCGGAGGGTAAAGCGCGAGAACTCTGGGAAACACTTAAACAAACTATACCAGAGAGAACACAAACACTAGCAGCAGTAATACACAAGCAAAAACTACAACAAGAAAAAGTATTGGAAAACGCAATTAAGCTCTTACTACAGACAGACAAAAATTCACCACACATCATAGCATTACAGGAAGAATTAGATCTCCACAGACATCATCGATTTCAGGGGGCTTTACTGCGAACAAAGTTACAAACTATAACACAAGAGATACCGAGTAAACAATACCTAGCTTTAGAACAAAACATACAGCGCAGCAGACAAATAGGCCAGATAATTGACAGGGAAGGAAATATACAAGTCGAGCCATAACAAATAGCCTTAGCCTTTGAAGATTATTACAGGAACCTTTATACAGAGGAAAACACACAGGCGCACGTGCAAGAACACTTTATGAAATTCACAAAAGAACTCACAGAGGAACAGAAACTAACACAAGATACTGATCTAACACTAACAGATATAACACAAGCGGTTCATGGAATGCAGAAGGGCAAATCGCCTGGCCCTGACGGTATTACTGCTGAATTCTATCAGTTTTTCTTTCCTCTTCTAGGTCCCCTTTTACTAGCAGTATTCTCTGAATCTTTCCACAAACATGAACTCCCATCCAGTTTCAACACGTCTTACATCACTCTTATTCCGAAGAAGAACACTGACAAGACACTTTTAAAGAGTTACAGACCTATCTCGCTTTTAAATGTAGACTACACGATTTTAAAAAAGACTTTGACAAATAAATTGAAACCAGTAATGGCATCTCTCATTCATGAAGACCAGCAATGTAGTGTACAACACCGGAATATCCAGCAACACACACACTTCATAAGGGACATCATCAACTACACACATCTGAAAAACTGTCAGTCCTCAATTCTCTCTTTAGATCAAGAAAAAGCATTCGACAGAATATCTCACTCATACCTCCACAAAACTCTCTCACACTGCAACGTGGGAAATTATGTTCGGACATGGGTCAAAATTTTATATTTGAAACCGGAAAGTCGGATTCTATTAAACCATATCCTAACCAATTCTTTCAGGTTGACTAGGTCAGTGAGACAGGGATGTCCCTTGTCCCCTTTACTGTACGTTGTCGCTCTAGAGCCACTTCTAGAAAAGATACGACAGGACGACAATGTCAGGGGTACGTTCATACCAGGGAAGGGTGAACAAAAGCTGCGTGCTTATGCGGACGATACCATTTTCTTTCCGACCACTGAAAAATCTGTACGGATCATTTTGGAGACGTTCTCGTTTTTCGGCAAAGGGAGTGGGGCAAAATTAAACGTCCAAAAATCTACTATAATGGGCTTAGGCAAATGGAAAAATAAGGCGGATTTTCCATTTGACTTAACATCAAACAATCTTATAAAAGTGTACGGAATAGTCTTCCCATGTCAACCAAATCAGACACACAAAGACACTTGGCAACATCTAGAGAAGAAAATAACAGATATGTTACAGAGATACAAATACAAAACAACTACCATATTTGGTAGAAGTACCATTGTTAATACATATATAATTCCAAAAATACTATATCTGTGCACAATCCTAGATCCCCCACGTCAAACTGTCACAAACATAAACAAAGAGATTAGACGCTTTGTGTTTGGCAGCACCATCTACAGTATCAAACATACTACACTCATGCAAGACAAAAAAGATGGAGGTATCGCCCTCCAAGACATAACAACCAAAATACAAGCACTTAGGATCAAACACGTAGGTGAAATCCTACAACACCCAGAAAAACACCCTTTAGCACACTATTACATCGGAATTAGGCTATCTTCTTTAAAACCTATTAGGAATACATCTTCACATTATTTTGGCACTCTCCCAACGTTCTACAAAACATGTATTTCAGCCATTAAAGGACATGAAAAATTACTACACAAGAAAACACATACACTCTACAGGCATTTAGTTAAATTACAAGCAACTCCGGTACATCTCAGAATTAAAAGAGGACATAGATATTTCATAAAAGATTATACCGAAATTTTCTCAAATATTCACAACAAGCAGATTACTCCAAAAGCAAGGGAAATTACATATAGGCTTGTTTACAGCATGACCCCAACAACAGAGAGAACAGCAAAAATAACTAAACAAATACTACAGTGTCAGCTTTGTAGACGGAACGTCCAAGAATCAGAAGAGCATATCTATTACGAATGCAACACAATCATGCCAACAAGAAACCTCCTACAAAACATCCTAAACACTCATTTGAAACAGATAACAGGTGTTTACAAAGCAATCATGATAAATTCCATTCCTTACTCCACACAAGACACCCACACAAAGCTACTTGTTCTATTGGCAGAGTAAAGAAATCTTATATGGACATTAAGAAACAAAGCACTATACAATTACAGAACAATCAACAAAGAAATTGTCCAACAACTTTATCAACAAAAAGTCGCAAACATGCTAATCTTAGCCCCACAAGCGCAAATCTCGTAAAATATTTGGCTGAAGACAGCACATATTACAGTAGAAGCAAATAACTTGTTTTAAATAAAGGATACTACAACTGTAACCAAAAAATAAATAAATAAATAAATAAATAAAGACGCTTCTTAGCCTTTTGGCTAAGATCAAGTGCATGTGCTGCCCCCCCCCAGTAGTGCGCTTGGTCTGGTCGGAGGCTGGGATGATCATTCTCGGCCCTTTGGCTAAGATCAGACGCATTTGCTGCCCCTCACAGTAGTGCGCCTGGTCTGGTCGGGGGCCGGGTGATAAAAAAAAAAAAAAAAACCTCACATAAGCATCATTTAAATGTGGGCCAGGTGGACCACTGTGGGCAATAGCTCACAGTGGGGCTAAGGGTCCACGCCAAAAACAGGGGAAGCGGGGAACCAGCTTGTCTGGGATGACCGCCAACACCCCCCCCCCCCAAAAAAAAATAATAATTTAAAGACGCAATGCGGAGGTGCGAGACAGCCACGGGCATCTCGCAAACTGAAAGAGCACAGCTGCCTGAGGGAGATCGACGAGCTGAAAAAACAAGTCAAGCTTCTGCAAAGACCGGCACCGACCAGCGACATTCAAAAGATTCTTATCGAAATAAAAAAGACGCATAGAAACATAAAACAAGAGGTGGAGTACATGGCGTTGACAATCAAGAAGAACGGGGAGTTACTTCAAGCAATTCAAGACGAGAGAAAACTACTAAAATCAGAGAGAGAGAGAGTCAACCGAAATCAAAACAACAGAAGATGCAGAAAAAAACACAGAAGAACCATACGAAGAAGCTCAACAAGAAAACATTGATAAGCTGCTAAAGACACTACATAGAAAAGAAAGCAAACAGACGCACGAGGAAGCCAAGTCTCAGTCAAATGTAAAACCTCAAGAAGAAGCCAGCAACCCATTCACATTTACGAACAAATTCAAGGGAAAGCCAGTCTTCAATCGGAAACGTGACACAAGCCTAGTCAGCCTAGATGCGACGATCACTCCTGTTGAAGTTTGCGGATTACCTGACTAGACCGAAGAAGATGTACAAAATGCTGCCAAATCGACCAGGGGGGCTACTACAAGAAAGCACCATCAGATGAGCCAGAAGCCAATGCCACAAAGATACAATACAAATGGAAATTAACTTTCCAGAACCAGACATCACTCGTAAGAGAGCAAAAGTAAAAACCAGGGTGAAAAGACCCACACAAACCCACGGATCGACTAAATAACCAACGCTGAAAGAAGCAGGTTGAAGGAGACCGAGTTTGCCATTTTTGTTTTCAATATCGGATCGGTCGGATCGGTATATTCTTCACTTCATTACTTTTGTAAATAAAAACATTATTTTGTTTGTCTCTTTCTTATTGTTGTATATAATGTACTAAGTACTAGTTTCATTAGCCTGTTTCAGGCAGTCGTTGTTATTTACTCTGGCAGTCCAAGGAATTCGCAACATTCGTCTGAGGAGCCACATCTCTGTTGCTTCTAATTTCTTCTTAATTTGTCCATTTACATTCCAAGATTCATTGCCATACAGCAAAACTGGTTCTATATAGCATTTCAGCACTCTCTTTCTTACATTCAGTGATAGTGACTTATTGCATAAGATACTCTTCATTTTCTGAAATGCGGCTTTTGTTTGCCCTATTCTGCTCTTAATCTCTATTGTACATCTTCCATCTGATGTTATAAATGCCCCTAGGTATTTAAAAGTATCCACTTGGTTAAGAATGTTCCCTTCTATTTCGATGTCCCATTTTGTGTCACCATATTGATATTCTTTGATATCACCTTTGTTACTGTTTTCTTGATATTCAAGGAGAGTCCTTTCTTTGCGCTCTCTGTTATCACAATGTCTAACAATTTTTGTAGGTCTGTTGAATTATCCACCACCAATACTGTGTCATCTGCATAGCGCATATTATTTATATTATAACCTCCGATTGGTATTCATGGCGTCTCTTTGATCGCTCTCATTATTACTTCGCTATATAGGGAGAAGAGATCCGGTGACAAGACACACCCCTGTCGCCTGCCGCACTCCTAGCTTTATCTGTTCGTAACTTCCCTCTTTATTTCCCATGTTAATTGCTGCTAGTTGGTTCCAGTAAATATTCTTCATTATTCTTAAATCTGTCTCATCAACGTTGATATCTTCCAACATATAATAATAAATCATACCTCCCGTGTGTTTCCGGGGCCCATAAGGGAAGCAAAGAATAGCAACACTGCAGCCTACCACGCATGTCGTAAGAGGCGACTAAGGAGACTTGATGGTTCCGTCACCCTGCTACTGAGTGAGTGCGTGGTGCGACACTGTGAGCTGTGAGTTTCGTGTGAAATGCTTTTGAATCTGCCTGAGGTGTTTTTGGAACGTGACTGCATGTTCGGAGTGATGGCAGGTGGCTATGTCCCAGAGTTGACCGGTTTTTGCCTTATGCAGAAATGCGTGGCTGCTGAGCTTCTGGTTGACTGCCACTGCCATCGACGATGAACTGTATTTTCGTGGACTGTGTGGGTGAACATCTAGGAAACATTCAGATGGGAAAATGACAGCCGATTCCATCAGAGATGAACTGGGTGTTTCGTGGGTGACTGGTGTGTTGACATTCTGGTGGCGGCATTATGCACAGTGTATTTGTGCGGGCTGTTGTTTGTCGAGACTCCTGTCTTTTCCATTTTTCACATTGGGAAGTGGGGAGCGTTTTGTGTGATATTCACTGGCACAGGAACGGAGCATAATGGGGACGACCCGTTGCTGTGAAGTTGGAACTTCGACTAACTAACTAACTAATAAATTATACAATTCAACTGCGCATGCATTTCCCTAGTTGCTTAGAGCATATTTAAAAGAGCATAATAACGTGGTAGTGATACCTTGATTGATTACTACACTTAATAATTATGTTCAAGCATTCTGCGGAATTACAAGATATCTAAAAAAAATAAAACACACACACACACACCTAGACAAGCAATAAGTAGGGGACATAAACTTCTTATATTGTTGCAAGGGAGATTACCTCATTTAAAAAGAAATAAATTATATACTAGCAAGACTAATACATTTTATATTTAGGCGTCTATAATTTTGTCTTAGAAATAAGAAAATCAGATACAAAGTAAAGATTGTTAATATCGAATATAATACTTTCAAATGTCTTTAATAAATGATTAAAATTTTTATAAACTTACATTTTAGAACACACTTTTTCCTCACAAAGATATATCTAAAAAGATTATTTGTGCACTTCCTTGTAAGGTTCACCACTGAGTCACGGTTACCCCCTTATATGGGGGTAGAACATTTTTTTACTGGCCTCTTAGGGTCACATAAACTGTACAGGAAATTAACCACACACATCCCTCTCCAGTCCCTTCTCTTCTTTATGACATACTGTCTGCTTGTCTGTCTGTCTGTCTGTCTGTCTGACCCAGCCCTGCTTCGCCCAGCTCCTGGTGGGGAGCATCTCATTTAATTCATATAAGTAGTCATATAAGCTCCCGTTCCCGACTATCTGTCTGTCTGTCTGTCTATCTGTCTGTCTGTCTGACCCGGCCCGGCTTCACCCAGTCCCTGGTGGGGAGCATCTCATTTAATTAATATAAGTAGTCATATAAGCTCCCGTTCACGTTCCCGACTGTCTGTCTGTCTGTCTGTCTGTCTGTCTGTCTGTCTGTCTGTCTGTCTGTCTGTCTGTTTGTCCGTCTCTCCCTTCGTCTCTCCCACCCTCTCTATCTATCTATCTATCTATCTATCTATCTATCTATCTATCTATCTATCTATCTATCTATCTATCTATCTATCTATCTATCTATCTATCTATCTATCTGTCTGTCTGTCTGTCTGTCTGTCTGTCTGTCTGTCGACCCGGCCCGTCTGTCTGTCTGTCTGCCTGCCTGCCTGTCTGTCTGTCTGTCTGTCTGTCTGTCTGTCTGTCTGTCTGTCCCTCCGTCTCTCCCACTCTCTCTATCTATCTATCTATCTGTCTATCTATCTATCTATCTATCTATCTATCTATCTATCTATCTATCTATCTATCTATCTATCTATCTATCTATCTATCTATCTATCTATCTATCTATCTATCTATCTATCTATCGAAATAGTAGAAGAACAATGTGGGTTTGTGGAAGGCAAGGGTACAGTAAATGCTGTGTATATACTGAGAAACATAATCGAACGTTCTATAGAAGTAAACAAAGATCTACACCTTTGCTTTATTGACTACACAAAGGCTTTTGATAAAGTGAGACATGTCAACATGATAAGGATGCTTGAAGATCTACAAATTGATGGAAAAAATCTTAGACTTGTAAAAAACATATATTGGAAACAACCGGCTGCCATAAGAGTTGATAATGAAGTAAGCCAATATCAGCCTATTAAAAGGGGTGTGAGACAGGGATATGTAATGTTTCCAGATCTGTTTTCCCTGTACAGTGAAAGTATTTTCAGAAATATTGAAGATATGGAAGGAATCAACATTGGGGGACGATGCATCAATAACATTAGATATGCAGATGATACAGTCTTGATTGCAGACAATGAACAGGACCTGCAACATTTAGTAGATGCGATTGTTACACACAGTGAACAACTAGGGTTAGAATTAAATTGTAAAAAGACACAGATTATGGTCGTCACTAGGAAGGACGAAATACCACAATGTAATATACAAGTAAATGGGAATATTCTTCAACAAGTGAGTAGGTACAATTATCTCGGAACAGTAATAACATCTGATGGGAGATGCCTTGAAGAAATTAGAACAAGAATCGCCATGGCAAAAGTAGCAAGATGAAAAACATATTGACCAATAAAAAGATGTCAATTGAAACGAGAAAAAGAGTGTTGAGATGCTACATAGAACCTGTACTTTTATATGGATGTGAAGCGTGGACAATGAGCAGTCGAGGCTGAAAAACATCTGATGGCTGTAGAGATGTGGTTTCTGAGGAAAATGCAAAGAATACCATGGACAGCCAGAAAGACCAATGAACAAGTCCTTCAAGAAACAAATGAAGATCGTAAATTGATTAGAGAAATTAGACGTAGACAGTCAAAATTTTTTGGGCATGTTATGAGAAATGGATTGGAGAATTTGGTGACAACTGGTAAGATCGAGGGGAACAGACCAAGGGGAAGACCTAGAAGCAAGTACCTGGATGGCTTGGCCTTGTGGCATGGTAGAGACAGAAACACGGAGCTGATCCACGACTCTGGTGATCGAGTGAGATGGCAGAACATGACCGCCCACGCTTACCGGCATGGCACATGATGGATGGATGGATGGATCTATCTATCTATCTATCTATCTATCTATCTATCTATCTATCTATCTATCTCTCTATCTATCTATCTCTCTATCTATCTATCTATCTATCTATCTATCTATCTATCTATCTATCTATCTATCTATCTATCTATCTATCTATCTATCTATCTATCTATCTATCTATCTATCTATCACGAAAAATAAACTTGCTAGTTTCGATCGATGACAAAAGGAGACATTCGTCAGCACAAACAGGCAACCCTTTGATGTGTATAGACGAAGGAACAAAAATACGTCGCGTCAAAATGTCTACACACAGTCGGCGATTCTTTATGATGTGGGTTGTTCGAGAAACGAATAATAACGCCAGACGTCTGCCAAGGCGGTAGTTAGCCTTTGAAGTGTAGACGGAATGTCTGGACAGACGGCGGAGAGGAATCTGTGAGTGGGGAATTCCCTGGTTCACAGACAGACAGAACTATTGTTGTACGAGACAAAGGATTTCTCCAGATGAAAGCAAACTTGACGGTGGATTGATTCCAGTTAGTCTAAAACAAGAGGAGAAAACCAGACTCTGGACTGATCAGCGTCTAGACTTTTTGGTGACGTCACTCAAGCCCCGACTTAAAACCCGTTGCGGTAAACAAGTGGAGTTAGTCGACCAAGATTTCTTAAGTTTGAAGGATCGGTGCAGTTTCCGAGTTGTGTTAATTGAAAGAGACTATAGTGTCAAAGTGTTGATAATGTATCGGCGGACATAGATCCAGTCTGTGATCGTATAGTCTTAATCATCAACCGGAAATGGGCATATGGTATTCTGTTAATCATATCTAACTTAGAGTATGATTAGGAATAGAGTACAGTACTGTGCGGTGATATAATGTATTATAGGTGTGTGATAGAATGTTCTATAAGTGCGGTGCTAGAAAGTATCATAGGATCGTCTGCACTAGTATACAATTGTGTGGCTTTAACTAGCTTGTGTGATATATCATTTTACTCAGGGAGATGAGGACAATGTAGTGGGATAATAATTAGAGAGATTGAGGATGGTTGGGAGGGTGGAGGGGAATGTGAAATGGTAGGATCTTCCAGTAGAGCATCTGCTGGGTTTCTACCCGTTCCTTTATTCTTTCCTGGTGTTGCCATGTCTCAGACAATGGGATGAGCTATTTGGCCGTATGACAGAGATCGGATCTCTGTTGTAGATCTGAGTGCTGCTATTGGCCTACACTCACCTAATTCCGGCCAGGATTGAGTTGCTCTCACCATAGTATTCTCTACTCAACAGGTTCCACGTATGGGTGCTATGATATTCAACAGTGAAGCTAGAACACAGTTTAGAAGATGATGGCTTAGGATTTGAAGACAGAAGTTGCTGAGAGACCTCTACATTGGGCTTATACCCCAGTTTGTCTGCGGGAACCTGGCTTCTGCTGAGCAGGACATGCTGATGATACGTATGTTTAGCAAGTGATAGTTGTATCACTGAACAGTCAGAACATTATATATATATATATATATATATATATATATATATATATATATATATATATATATATATATATATATATATATATAACACTGATACCAGGAACATTCATATAAATTTATAGAAATACCTGGAACATTCAGATTGTGGTGTTAATATGGGGAATCTTTACAACCAGTGACACTAGATCAATTAAAATTTCCCAAGTAACAGTGACAATAGTGTTAGAATTCTCTGAGTAACAAACAGTTAATAACAGAGGAAATTCATAGTGAGAATTAGATTGAAGACTCTCATTAGACAGTGTTTGTCATGGATATCCAAACATCTGGATGCCTCGAGAGATAGCGGAGAAACTCTTCACGTGACCGGAGAAGCATCACCTCGGTGAGGTTGTTTGTCTGGAATACATGGTGCTGGTGTGTTCTAAACACGGTGATGAGAATGACTATACTCCTGAACACTGATCTGAGTCTATATACACCTTAGAATATACGTCACACATTCTACACATTATACACACACACCCTTCTCCTACATATACTCTTTGCTTTAATAAATTTCTTGTTTTTATTTGTTGAAGCTAGAGTTGTCAAGTATGTTATGTTGGGGAAGAATGAGAGGGGGCATGATCAGGGGTGAGTGAGAGTGAGAAGAAGGTTCTTCAGATTGAGGGAGTGTTGTGGACGGAGTCTGCTGGATATCTCCAGGATAGTGATATTGAATAAAAATAAATGTGGGTGTTGATTCCCCTCACCCCAGGGACGACACTAAAAATAGTAAAGAAGAACAAATAACTACTACAACATTCTTTACGTACGACATTATTGGGAGCTCGTAAACGTGATCTTTGGACAGCGGGATCTCTTGTAGGCGGGATCTCCTGTAGTCGGGATCTTTTGACAGCGGGATCTCCTGACAACGGGGTCTTTTGACACGGGATCTTTAGTTAGAGGACGGAGATATTGTTAGAGAGAGAATCCAGCTAGAGTGAATATGGACAGGGGTTAAGACACTTATCTTACCTGTTCACACTTCACACGTCTGCATAAGTCTGTGGTCCTGATTCTGCTCTTGTCACTGAGTGATAGTGTTGTGTGGTAGTTTTAAATATATAGATTAATTGTAATTTTTCATTATCTATATATTGATCTAGGAGTTAATCTACACTCTATCTACTATCTTACCTCTCGGAAAAATGGCCACTCCTAAACTAACTGTGGCAGAACTAAGGGCAAAAGGGGAAGAAATGGGTTTGTCAGGTTCTGCACTAATTGCACTAACATATTACATACAGGAGGTGGAGAGAGATTATCGTCAAGCAGAAAGGGAAGATCGGAAGGCCGAGATGGAATTGAGAAAGATGGAGTTAGAAACCAAGAGGATGGAAGCAGAACACGCTGCTAAGAAATTGGAAGCAGAACAATCTGGTAAGAAATTGGAAGCAGAACAAGCTGCTAGACAATTGGAATCAGAACAAGCTGCTAGGCAATTGGAAGCAGAGCAAGCTGCTAAGAAATTGGAAGCAGAGCAAGCTGCTAAGAAATTGGAAGCAGAGCAAGCCATGAGAAGGTTGGAAATTGAAGCTAAGCAGGCAGCTAAGAAACTGGAAGCAGAGCAAGCTGCTAAGAAACTTCAGGTTGAGCAAGCTGCTAAGCAACGGGAAGCTGAACAAGAAGCTCAGAAAAGGGAATACGAGTACCGAATGCGGGAACTCGAGCTGAAGAGGCGATCTAGTGGGGAAACTGAGGGATCAGTGGGAGGTTCCTCTCTCCCTGGCTCAACACCAGTAGGTGGACATGGCTACCATGCTATTAAGTTCCCTCTAGCGAACTACGAAGAGGATAAAGAGAAGATTGACCAGTACCTTCAACGCTTTGAGGCTATGTCGGTTGCTATGGGTCTGGAGCGTGATAAATGGAATCTTAAGCTATCCCAGGGATTACATGGGACCGGTTACGAGGTTTATTATCGCCTGCCACCAGGACATGAGAACAATTATGACGAGTTGAAGACGGCTCTGCTGAAACGATTCGAAGTTACGTCCCATACCTTCTGGAAAAAAATTCGAGGAGCGAAACGAGAACCGGGGGAGTTGTTCGCCGCCCATAGTCTGCGTCTGAAAGCCTATCTCTCTAAGTGGATGGATTTGGCTGGGTTCGCGCATGACTATGAGAGTCTGGAAGAGCTCATGGTAGTCGACCAGATGCGAAAGCAAATGTCAAAACCTCTCAGGACATTCTTGGGAGAACAAGGGGCGGAACGAATCGACATGGTGACGAAATTGGCAGAACGGTTCGTCGAGGTCCATGGGGAGGCAGCAAAAAACCTTTCTACAAACACCAAAAGTCAGGAAAAACATAACCTGAAGAAAGCCAAGAGCACAGAAACTAAGAAGGTGGAACCATATGTCAAAACTTCAGAGGAGAGTTTGGAGAAGACGAAAGAGGGAAGCAAGAGCACTACGAGCTCTACACAAAAACGACCGTGGTCGGAGAAGTGGTGTTCGATTTGTAAGTCGCCCTCTCACAATACGAGGGAATGCAAATCGAAGGCTAAGAACCCTCACTTCGCGGCATGTCAAGTGACTTCAAAGGAGGTGGACACTGACAATGCCAAGGTCGACAAGAAAGCTCACAACCAGGAGAGCTCACTAAAGTCCGGCACTAGAAAATCTAGGACAGGAAAATGGTGCAAACACTGCAGGTCGAATACACACTATTGACTGCAGGGGAAAGTCAGGAGACATTCAATTCGTCGTGTGCCCCGGGAAACCTAAGGTGGAGCCCACTGAACAGGTCGAGGCCGAGAGAGAGACTCCAGACCAGGAAAAACCACCTGTAGTGGAATTGGTAGAAGTTAACGGTCGTCAAATGGAGTGTTTGTTTGACACAGGATTGGACGGGGAGGCCGTGATATCTGCGGATCTGGTACATCCAGAACAATTCACAGGTGAGACCATGGAGATACAGTCTGCACAGAAGAGAGCTGTAGCCATGAAATTGCCCATTGCCAGAGTGGAGATTCGGTCAAGATATGTCACCGGCACCATCAAGGCCGCGGTGTTGACCGATCTCATTTTTGTCGTAATCCTCGGTTGCCGGTATGTCTTTCTGGGAATGCCCAGGGAGCCAATCCATATGGGAGCAATACAGACTCGCTCTCAGACGAGAGCGGATGAGGCAGAAGCAAATGTGACTAACCTCCTGCCAGGGGAGTTGCGAACTGCCCAGAGTGAGGATGCTACTTTACGTCCTTGCTACAAAAAGCTGCAGAAAGTGCTGATCCACCAGGACGGGGGCAGTACTATATGAAGAATAGGATACTCTACAGGAGAGCCAGAAGGGGAGACAACGTACATGGTCAGTTGGTGGTCCCGAAGACCCACCGTTCCCAGATTCTTCATATGGGGCATACCATCTCTTTCAGTGGGCATATGGGTATTGCCGCCACGATGCAGCGAATTTCCTGCCATTACTTTTGGGCCCGGGGAATGACAGGTGATGTGCGTCGGTATGTGAAGTCATGCCCTGAAGTGCCAGAGGGTGGCATCGAAACACCTGGACAGCGCCGGTGTTCTTGGGTGAAATGCCCATCATGAACTCTCCTTTCGAGAGGGTAGCCATCGATATTGTGGGTCCACTTCCTAGGACTGGGGAAGGGAACTTTGTACATACTCACTATGGTGGATTGCTGTACAATGTGGGGTGAAGCCATACCGTTGCCCACGATTGACTCGAACAGAGTGGCGGACGCACTGATGAGGCTTTACCAGATTAGGCTTTCCTGATCAAATACTGACGGACAAGGGTCCCAGTTTTGTGGAAAACTTATGGAGGAGGTATTTAATGTGTTCCACTCTAACCATATCCATACCAGCCCTTACCACCCTCAAGCCAATGGACAAGTAGAGCGTTTCAACGGCAGGTTGATGACAATGCTCAGGAACTGGCACAGGAAAAACCTGATAGGTGGGATGAATATATCCAGCAGCACTTTTTTCTTATCGGGAAGTACCTCATGGCTCAACAGGACTACCACCCGCCACGTTGCTGTTTGGTCGTCCATCAAAGGACCGTTGGAAGCCATGTTGAGGAGTTGGACTGAAGAGGGGACGTCAGAAGACGTGATCTCTTCTTACAAATAAGTGGAGGAACTGAAAGAAAAACTTCACAAGGGATGGACCCTGGCCAATCAAAACTTGAAAAAAGGCCAGAAAAAAGACATGCGGCTTACTACGACCGTAGGTCTAAAGACAGATCTCTAGAGGTGGGAGAAAAAGTCTTGTTGCTACTCCCAACGGGAAACAACAAACTGGAGATAGGTTGGCAAGGACCATTTCCCGTGGAAAGGGTGATATCCATAACCAACTATCAGATCCGGATTCTGGGAAAGTCGAAGATTTTCCATATCTATCTCTTGCGGAAATACGAAGAGAGACCCGGAGAAAAAGCAGCTCACCTCATGGCAATGGCAGTTTCAGTGGAGAAAGAAGTGGGAACCAACGAGGGCAGGGAATATCCCCTGGTACACCAGGAAACCTACAGGGATGTACAGGTTAACCCTGATCTGACTTCCCAGGAGAAGGAAAAGATAACCCAGGTTCTCGAGTCTCATAAGGAGATACTGACTGATAAACCAGGACGAACGAGGTTGGTGGAGTTCGAGATGACTTTGACCACACAGGAGCCTGTTCGCCAAAAGGTTTACCCAGTGCCATTCTCTAAAGAAAAGGCCCTGGAAGAGGAAATACAAAAACTGCTGGAGGATGACGTGATTGCGCCATCCACATCCCCATACAATGCAGGGGTGGTTTTGTTACGAAAACCAAGTGGAGAACACCGGTTGTGTATAGACTACCGACTTCTGAACAGTCATACACAATTTCAGGTGGAACCTTTGCCGAATTCAACTCAGTTATTCGCGAGGCTCCATAAGGCAAGGTATTTCTCAAAGGTGGATCTGAGTCGAGGGTATTATCAGATTCCGGTCAAACCAGAGATTCGACCACTGCTGGTTTTCAGTACCCCCAGTGGACATTACGGATTCAAGGTCATGCCCTTTGGACTCAACAATGCACCTAGTGTGTTTACTCGCATGATGAGGACTTTACTAGATCCTTTACACTATCCGTCCATCATCTCATTCATGGATGATATTCTGATTTCCCGTGACAACTTGGATGACCATTTACAATCCTTGGAACGAGTTTTCAATGGGCTCAAGGAAGCAGGGCTTACTGCTCGCCCAACCAAGTGCATGATTGGTTACCAGACTCTGGAATTTCTAGGTCACACCATAACTCCAGGACACATTGTCCAGAAGAAAAGAACCTAGAGAAAATCAGATGTGCTCCAAGGCCAAAATCGAAAAGGATGTGCGTTCCTTTCTCTCGTTGTGTGGGTTTTACCACAAATTTATCCCACATTTCACTGAACTGGGAGCTCCATTAACGGAAACCTTGAAAAAGGGATTCCCGGACCAAATTGTTTGGACACCGTAATGTGAGAGTGCCTACAGTCAGTTGAAGGAGGCCCTTGGTCAGCAAACCTGTGTTACAGCTCCCGGACCTTTCCAAACCATTTGTGTTGAGAACGGATGCAAGTGGGATTGGGATAGGGGCAGCTTTGTTACAGGAAGGAAAAGACGATGCTTCGGTTTTGAAACCAGTGGCATATGCAAGCAAGAAACTTCTCCCGGCTGAGAGGAATTATTCGACCGTCGAGAGAGAGTGTTTGTCTCTCGTATGGGCCGTGTATGGAGTTCAGTTTCGAGTTCAGTTGGATCATCAACCTTTGATGTTCCTGGCCACTTCTCAGAAGCTCAACTCCCGTTTGATGCGGTGGTCGTTGCTACTTCAGCCATACCACTTTACAGTGGAGTATATACCTGGGAAGGAAAATGTTGGAGCTGATTTCCTGTCTAGACATCCAGCTCCTGAAGAAGAGGAATAGATCATCTGGATCGAACCTCCAAGGAGAAAGAGTTGTTGCGGACTACTCTCTTAGGATGGGGCCTATGTCACGAAAAATAAACTTGCTAGTTTTGATCGATGACAAAAGAAGACATTCGTCTGCACAAACAGGCAACCCTTTGATGTGTATAGACGGAGGAACAAAAATACTTCGCGTCAAAATGTCTACACACAGTCGGCGATTCTTTATGATGTGGGTTGTTCGAGAAACGAATAATAACGCCAGACGTCTGCCAAGGCGGTAGTTAGCCCTTGAAGTTGTCGTGTCCTCCTTTAAAGTGTCGTCTCTGGAGTGAAGAGAGTCAACACCCACATTATAATATTTTTTTCCTATCAATATCCTGGAGAATCCACCAGCTTCCGTCCAACACACTCCATCAGCCCGTGGACACCTTTTCCTATCACTCTCTCACTGTCGTACTATGCCCCCTCTCATAATTCCCCAACGCAACATACTCAACAACTCTTGCTTCTAAAAATTAATAAAGATTAATTTATTAAAAGAAAAGTGAAACGTATATGAGACGTGTATGCGAAGAAAATGTGTGTCGTGTACTTTAACATAAATGTGTATGTCAGCCTTCAAAGTTCAGGATCATAGTGCACACATCATGGCAAGGATTACACGACCTCACACGAGTCAGTACGATAACCTCACCGAAGTCGTATCCTTCTCTCCAGACCATGTCCTCCTCCAGGAACTCTGATGACCATGAGATCTGAATCCCATGTAAATATATAATCCGTGGAAAAAACTATTATTGTTCCTAACGCAACTGTTCCTAATAGTTTATAGAAACTCCGGCTTCATAATTCCGGCGTAGTGAAAACTGTGGCGAAACGCCAGTGGCTCATGTCCTCATGCCTTCTTTGATTTTGGGAAAACAGGGGGAAACGGCTTTCGGAAGCTCTCAGTTCTCTTGTTCGCTCAATCTCCATGAAAGATAGTTCTTTGGGTTACCTTCATACACAATCTTTACATGGAGCGAGTAATATATGTTTGGTTCTTTGGGTAGACCCGATGGAGCGCCCTGCGCCAAATGTGCACTGGTGCGGCTTCTGGGGAAGGG